>CAAE01014581.1:1904586-1930716 GCA_000180735.1 Tetraodon nigroviridis | reverse complement strand
CCACTTCTCCCCGGGTTTAGCCCCCTGCCTCCCTGCCCTCCTCCTCCAGGCCCTTTCTCTCTCTCTCTCTCCCTCTCTCTCCCTCTCTCTCCCTCTCCCTCTCGCTCCCTCTTTCTCTTGTTGATTGTTGGGAACATGGATGAATATTCAGCAGCCGCAGGCGCTGACGCTAACAACCATGTTGCCAGAGTCGCAACACCTCTTTGTCATGGCGACGCCCTCCTCTCGGCCCACGGCTCCACGGGGCCACGGCTCAGCCACACAAAGATGCCTTTCATTTGTTGGGGTGAAAAAATGTGCAAAAGCACAGAAACACCGGGTTCTGAATCCCATTAGAGCCACCGAGGACGCGGAACTTGTTACCATGGAGACCCGAAGCCGGAGCCTGGTGCTGGGACACATTACAGCACACTTTATTATTCTAATCATTGTTTTAACAATTCCAATAATGCATGTCAATTAGGTATTAATCTGTATTAAGTGGCAATAAAAGTGTAGAAATGTAGAAATTTTCAGGTAAAGTTTATAGATCTGGAAAGAAGTGACAACTGGGGAAATAATAAATTCATCCAACCCCAAATTTTTCTAGCGAAACATTTTGGGACCAGAGGACAATTTGGCTGGTGTTCACGGTGTCAAAGGTCTGTTTGAGGGTTAAGACCTGGGTTTAAGGTCAAAAAATAGGGTTAGGGTTAAGGTCAGGGTCAGGGTCAGGTAGTTAGTCAGCTCTTTAGTTGTGGAGTTAGGGACTGGGGAATGTAGTCGGTCTATGGAGGTGTGTGTGAGAGAGAGATTTCAAATCTGTACTCCGTGTGGCCAAACGTTCATCTGTCTCTTTCAAAACGAGCAAAGATCTAAAGCTACATTTATAGTTATTGTACTTTATCGTACAGGGCCAGAAAAAGCCCTCTCTTTTATCTTTATGTGCACATCTTTACAGCGCCTCCATCCATAAAACCCCATCCACTCAGCTTCTTGGGGTGTCTGCTCGTCCGGCAGACTTGGAGGGAGGAAGCCACAAAGGCCCCAGACATCCGTCGTCACAGGAAACCCACACAGCTCTGCCACCGGGCAGCTTCTCAGAGGCTCCTTCCAGAAAAAAAACCCTTTCCCAAAGAAAAAGCATCACCAGGCTCATTCCTCCTGCACAGCAGGCGGAGGGAGGTCGTTCTGTGGGCTGTTTCTGAAGGATGACTCTCATTAGGCTGCTGCTCTGAGTTAGTCATCAGCAACCACAACGCTGAAGCATCAAGGGCTTTAATCCTGCTCCACGCCAGCTTGTGAAATCTTTACATCCACGACAGGATGAAAAAAACCCACATCCCTGCTTTTTATTCTCATTATCACACACCTGCCAACATTAAAGGGCTCTTTATTTTCTCAAATGAAATCCTTAAACCTTGAATGCTTGTCAAGGCTCTGCAGCCAATCCCCGTTCCTAAAACATTTGCTGGGATTACCCCGCAGCTCTGTGGGGATTTTTTAACCCACCCTCGAAAAAAGGTTGCCTCACATTCCTCATTTTGGCCCCTGGACATTCCCAGAGGTTTTTGAGGGCAGCCGGAACGTTTTTCTGCTTAACAGCTGCCGTTTTTCCCGGACCTGAGACCAATCCTCCTGGATTAGGATGAGTCGGGAGGATCAACACTCCCGACGGAACAAGTTAGTGCCCGAGATAGTGGTTAATCCGTTACATTCTCTGTCAGACTGACACCTTCATCAGCTCCATGGCTGCACCCAAAGGTCCAGATGAGGGTTTTTCTGGCACCTGGTGGCGGGTAGACAGACTGTCCGTCCCAAAGAGTGTGGGAGCGCCAATGGCGGCTGTCAGGGGGAAAGAAGTGTTTACCGGGGTCCGAAAGTGATCACGTGATGCCAAAACGTTCACAACAACTGCATTTTGTTTTTTAAGGAATGAGGAAACATGGCAGAGCAGCATTGTTTTGCTCAAGAAGGTGGCCCACGTCAACAAATCATTACAAATGCATTCAAATGAATACATTAAATGTGCCCTATTCAAATTTTGGCAGTAATAACATGACGCTCGGTCTATTTGTGGCAAATCCATCGTTTTTTGCTTAGAAATAACAAGGAGCCTGGGATCTTTTGCCCACACAAACTACTCAACTGAAATATTTTGCTCATGCAAAAGTAAGCAACATTCTTTTTATACACGTTATTATCTCATTTTAAACTCTTTTAGAGGCTTATGTATCTGCAGATGCGCGTTCACAACATGTCCCCGAGCAGCCGGCGGCGCAGGGACATTTCTGTCTGTCATCCTGACATTTCTGGGACTTTTTCTTTTTAAATCTACACCCAACAGCGGCTGGACGAGCAGCGAGCTGGACGCTCACTTATCGCTGCAGGACGCCACATAAGCGCGTCTCTGCAGAGGCTGAAGCGCCCCCTGTCGGCCGAGGGGCCGCACAGCAGCCCTCAGCCTGATGAAGAACGGCGCCCTAACAAACACCAAAACTGCATCTGTCCGTTTGCATAAAGTAAAAACATCATTTGGAGACATAAAAAAATCTACTTGTTGTTCTACGGCACGGCAGAGAAAACTAAAAAAGAAAAAAAAGTTCGTTCTTTCCTTACCGGACAAACTATCCAAAGATGCTGCAAAATCCTTTCAAGAACCCTTAAACGCGTCGCCGACACGTAAAGCATGGAAACAAAGAGTCCTACCTGTCCGTTTGTCTGCAGGACTCTTTGTCTCAGAGACCCATTCTTGCTCTGCTCGTTTCTGCCTGTGCAGCCTCGGATCTGCCCTTTTTTCTGTGGAAAAAGCTTCTCCTCCAAACTTCATGCGATCAGAGGGAAAAAGGGAAAAAGTGGAGTGAACAGGAAACGATGACGCGGCTGTATGGAAATTATTTTAGAACAAAACTGGGGACCGAGAGCCAAAGACGACCAGTACTCCGGTCGGAACCGGGGGTGAAAAGATTGAAGTTCAGCCTGTTTCAGAAGCTGTTCACTAAAGCTCAATTCCAAAAAAAAAAACCAAACAAACAAACAAAAACCTTTTCAGAGCTGGTATGCAGAGAAAGAATGCTGATGGGACCAATTATCGGACAACTTTAGACAGCAAATTCAAAGGGAGAAACCAGGTTTATTAGGTAAAATGTATTCCAAAGTTACAGTGTTACATATACAGTAATTAAAAACAGGTCCAGACGTCTGCATCCACCCCATCCAACACACACCACTGATACCGCCGTTTGGGGGGAGAGCTCGGACGAGACGAGCGGGACAGAACTGAGATGTGTGACTCTAAAGAGGGCACTTTGTTCCAGATGTCACCTTCATTAGACAAACAGCAACAACACGCAGACTTTCACTATGAATTCTATACTAATGAGGTCCCGAGAACACAAAACAGGCGAAGCTACGGTCTCATTAAAGCAGAGAGGCGAGAGGGGCTGGCGACACAAATACAAAAGTTTTATTTAACAACATGCATCTGCAACGGCTTCTAATTTACACTGTTTCCGTTCAACTGTTAGATTTCGTGGGTGTCACTGGCAACGTCTGATCAGGCTGATGAGCGAGACCTTCAGCAAAGTTGCTTCAGCAATGTGCAAAAATGAAATCTCCGTAACAGCATCCGACCGTCACCGCTGATTCTAGACTTCCACTCGTAATTTTTTTGTGGCCCTCCAGACGAAGTAAGAGTTGCAGACGGTGACCGCTAAATCTCCTAAAAGTTATCACCAAAAGTCCACGTCTGATGGGAAACCAACCACAAATGAAGGAGAGGAACACTATAAAGCCAAGAGCGCCACTGGCCGGTTGAGTTTAACTGAGCACGACGTGGCGGTCGAACACAGACTTCCTCTGCTCCTGGACCTGCCGCCTCCACCGCTGCTGAGCGTGCTCCACTTTGTTGAGCATGCTGGGTCGGGAGTGGGACCGGGACAGAACATTGTGAGCGTTGGCGAAAGGCTGCTGGTCCTGAAAACACAACGTGGGCAAAAAAAGACATATATATAAGATCAATAAAGCATCTGTCTGACGTGTATGAGCAAGCCCATTTTAGTTCCTGCCAAAATCCACCCCGACACAAAATAAAAGGGGAGGATGACGACCACGTCTGGGACTATCAGCCAGACAGCCTGTGTGTATTAAACTGTAAACACGCCCACCATTTTCTCTATAATTGATGTTTGCGCTGCGGTTCCAGTTTGAAGGACCCTGATTACATCTCTCATTCTCCCACTTTGTTTTGGTTCCAGCAACCAGAAATAGTCCCCGATATGGATAAGCGCAGCACGAAGAATCCGTCCTCCATTTTCAGCAGCAGAAACACCGACTTGTATAGTTATACTGCATTTATGATAACTAGACAATAAGCTAGTCGGTGATGTTTTGGTTTATTTTAGTAAAGCGCATCAAGCCAAACATTTCAGTTTTCTGAGAACCCCCGGCAAACGCTTCCTTCCTGTCCACCGTCAGCAGTTTGAACTGATGATAATCTGGGTTCTGAAACATGTTTGTGGTGAAAGGAAAACCACCCCGCATAAAAAGACAGAACTGCTGAACGTGGTTAATTCACGCACTGACGTTTCCTCCTGTCTGTGGTTATAATTAGGTATTAGCGCACAGAGGTGAGGGGAAAACACTGGGAGATTTTTAACTACATTTGTGACTGTGATAATAATAAAAAAATCTTTAAAACAGACTAGAAAATAAAGAATTTACCACTTTAAACAGCTGATCTGTCCTCGTCACCTGAGCTCTGCCAGCATTTAAATAAAAATCCTTCAAATAGGCCAGTTTAAGGTTTATATATCACCCAGTAACTGCTGATTCAGAAGTCACATGTTGAATTCTACAGTCTGAACATTTACAGGCACTTTCAGCCCATTTAAACCTCACCTAGCCAATGGTTTCGTGTCATCAAAGACACTAGGAACTCCTGGGATGGTCAGAGAGAGGGGGTCAAATGGGGTCGACAGGCGGTGCAGCGCGTGAGGAACACAACGTTGCATTCAGCACTTACCCCGACGTCGTCGTAATTCTGGATAAGCTGCGAGTGTCCGAACAGGCGCCTCTTCAACATGGGCTCCAGCAGAGTCAGGTAGACCATGTAGAGGAGCAGCAGCCCCAGGATGGACAGATACATGATGATGGTAAACTGTAAGGAAAAGAAGAGTCCCTGACTAGAACATTAAGGTCCATTTATCAGAGGGGGCATCTGCTTTGCTTATGTTTAATAGAACGGCTTCAAAGTTTAGCTGTAGTACTTATTGGATGTCATCATTGGGAACATCAGTGTTCACCCACCTTAATGGTTCCGGAGCTCCTCTCCTCATATTTACACTCGCAGCGTAAACAGTAGGCCTCCACATCTTTACCATCCACTGGCATTGGATCAACTACGTGAAGACAGTTACTGGGAAAACGTAAAAACACTAATCATTAGCTGGTGAAAGGAGAACAGGATCAGTGAAGGCCACTTTACGCACCAGTCTTTGAGGGAGACGTTCTGCTTGTAGATCTGGCCCTCCACATCTTTGTACGGCGGGCAGATGCATTTACAGCGAATGTCCTCAGAATTCTGCAACAGATGGAACAGATATTAGCACAATGTATCCTATTAGGAAAATATCAAAGACAGCCTGGTCGGCAGCGAATATCGCGGTAGTCTGTGGCCCAGATTTAAATAACTATCTATTACGCGTGATCGTATTGGACACGCCAGGGTGATAACGGCTAAACAGGTTGGGCAACATTCTAAATGGCACACAAAAAGCAACGTTAAAGATGGCTGAAATGCTGTTTTCACATTAAAAATGTACAATGAGGACAATGTTTACGAGTGTCATGTTTGGGTTTACGCGTGACAAGGCTCGTAGATGAGATCGGCTAGCTGCACGACTAGCATACAAGATAGCATACAACTCCTCATCACTTTGTAGAGCAAATGATGAAAACTGTTGAACATATGTCGTCAATAAATTAAGCCACCATCCTCTGTTCAGATAATCCCGCTAGCATTTGGCCTTACCTTTGCAGTCACTTGACTTAGCAGCACAACACCAGCCAAAAACACACTCTCGATAAAAAACAGAGACTTCATCTTTAAATCGTATCGATGATGTTCAAACGTCAAGACGCCGAACGGCTCGGTCGTTTCCACCAAAATGACCGTCAGTGCCAAAAAACAACCTAATATTTTATAACGTTTCCCATTCGGATCTAGCGAGAATAAACGGCGTCGACTTCCGGACAGCTGACTTGTGCTTGTCGAAGCTGGCAGACATTTGCCACACACGTGACCCGTGCAAGCACTCCTTATATGGCCAGTTCCGGAGGGGGCATGACGTGACGCAACGCTGAACTAAAGGCTGTTATTTTGCTCCTGGTAAAAATGTTGTTAGATATTAGTCTTGATAATAACCCAAAAATAATAAATAAAACAAGGCACTCCATGTATAACTGGAAGGGAAAAAACGGTAGAGTTGGAATTATTTCAACTGGCTGTAAAGATTAGGTATAAAGAAAATAATAAGGAAACGGTGATGACAATGAAATACAATTAGAGCACTTTTTTAAACTCTCCTAGTTTTATTTACAGCACATTAGATGTACAAAACCATAAAAAATATACATACACTTGTCATCTAAGCTGAATAGCTTGATTCTATTTTACAGGACATGGGATTTTTCTGAGCTCAAATACGTCTCTTGAGTCACTTCTCTTCCAGTTCTCCGACTATCTGCAAAATGTGCTGTTGTCTTTGGTCACTAGTTCACAGTGATTTATGCTGTAAATTGAATTGAAAATTACAGCAACTGTAAGTATTTTAACAACAAAAGCTTCCAACTTGAACCACTAAAGAGCCCGAGTAAGTTATAGCAATGCAATTCTGTGAAAATTGGATACTGTAGTAGCTACGATACATTAAAATCTTACCTAAAACTTTTTACATCATATACAAAACATTTATCTGCATAATTGCTTTTTTTGTGGTGCCACTACTTGTGCGGTAGTGCAACATGATTTCCATAAAACATTTGTGCTGTGTTTGTTTCTGACCTTGAGCAGTCGTCCTATTTACCTATATTTCTATGAACCCATTTTCAGATGAACATTCTACTGTTAAACTCATCATAAATCTTTTTGTTTCTCATTGAAAAACTTGTTTCCAAGTTTCAAAACGCATGTCCCAGGATGCCCGTGGGAATCTACAGTCTGCATCGCAATCATTCATCACTATTCATACTGATTTCAGGATTAGGACTCCAGAAATTGATGCAACATTCTTCCTACAAGGTGAGTTCAGGGATTAAATTGATACTGTGGCAAGGATGTCTCTTCTTTTTTTTTTTAATGAAACATCCAGTAAGATTACAGCAACCTGATCTTCCCTAAGGACGAAGGAATCGGAGGACTTTGGAACGCAGGAAGCGTATGAAGGATTTTGGGAACATTTCTCTGGATTCCTGGGCAGTGTAGTTGAAGAAGTTCTGAGGATGAGCCAGCACATCGAACAAGGCCTTCATCAGTTTCTTGTCCTGAGTAGAAACAAAAGCGTTTGAGTCAGAGTTGGTGTACTTCCAAAACACTCCTAAAGGGGGCGGTATACGCCAAGAGGTTCATGTTTTCCCCTAATGAGACGCTATAAATTCAAAAGGCAGTTAAAAAATTAAAAAAAGGGCATTTACTCAATTCTGAGTGATGTGTTTAAGGGGGAAAAGGTTCACAAATATGTGTATTGCTATACAAAATCAGTTAATTCACTTTTTCAAATGTGTTTCTAGTCATAAATGAATTTCAGATACCTTAAGAATGTCCTGGTGGTTCTCTGAAGCATAGAGCCGTCCATCCCTGACAATGTCTTCTATCAGCTCCTGGTAGTCCTCTGAAAGTGAATGGAAACATGACCCAAAATAAGATGAAAATGTGGCGCAGCAGCTTCGAAGCTGTTGCACGGAACTATTTCTCACCATCGTATGTCACATATGGCACCTGGAAACCCTTCCCGCTGTTCCCCTCGTTGGACCTGAACTGTATCCACAGCCTCTTGGAGCGGGAGGTGAAAGCAATGGGACGCTCGTAGGTTTGGCACGTCTCGTAGGTTGTCACGGAGTTGGACAGGGCTGTGAAGAGAAGGTCCGGACTCGTATTGGTTATATCCCAGCGGAACTGCATGCCGACCATGTGACAGACACTTACAGCTTTTTCTCATGACTAAATAGTCTCCGCATTCATCCTCGATGGGCAGGTAGATCTCTGGGACAACAATGAGGATCCTGCGCTTGGGCGGTGGGTTGATGGTCCACGTGCACTCCACGTTGGCCGGGTAGTTTCCAGGGTAGTTGGGCGACTCGATGTACCCGGTGAAATCCCCGAGCTGCCCTCCGCACTGCCGGTCTGTAAAGTCACACACACTTGTGAAATACTTCCTGTTTTCCTGTCCAAGCGAGTGGTTCGGAACAGGAACATGACGCTGCTGCTCAGGAGACTCGATCTGGACGCTGTTGCGTTACTTTTGCACTGCATGATGTTGGTGGAGCCGTCGAAGTCGGTGGTGGTGTTTCCGGGGCAGGCCACGCAGTAGTTCTGCCCAAACTCCCCCTGGTAGGCGCCCGTTGGACAGCGGATGCAGCGATGAGTGCTGGTGTTGTAGTAATGTCCTGGGGAGCACTGGACTGCAGGAGCCACCCACAGGTTTCTCACGTTAGTGGTGTCACGTTCACTATTCATACATCAGAAAAAAGGAAAACTTTTCCTACCTTTGGTTTCACACTCCTGGAAGGTGACGGCCCCGATGCGCTTGGTCACCAGGTTACCCCCACAGGGGAAGCAAGTGGTCCGTCCGACCTCCGACTGATATGTTCCCAGTGGACACAGCAGACAGGGGACGAAGCCGTCACGGGAATACTGACCAGGTGAGCACTGGCCTGGACACACACGTTTGGCTAGGTCAGAGTTTTGTAGTTGTCAGACATCAACAGTGAAAACACCACTAATACAAGGGGCCTTTTTTAGACCGCACCAGCCCATCACATACGTGGATGGTTCCCTGCAAGTTGCCAGCAGGAGCTTGCTGATAGCGCATGTTTAGTCTTAGGAGGGAGATGGGATCTGAGATCCAGCCCTAAAATGACTGAGGGAGACAAAAACATGGTGGCCCCTCTTACTCAAGAGCTTTTGAATTCAAATACATCTTCATCATCTAAACCTCAGCGTCTTTGGATTTACACAAAGCAGAACATCTGCCAGAGGGGAGATCTTTATCCCGGCACTGACACTTCTTGTGTGGTTCACGTTGACAGTTTTTGTTTTTCTTTTTTGCAGTTGTGTATTCGGGTCTTAAACAGTGTTTTCGTGAAAAATACACTTGATCTAACATTTCTGGCAGAAATTTCATTTTAGCAATTGTGAAACACAATTGTTGTTATTAAGGAAGACACACACGAGGTCGGTGCATCATCCAGGAAACATTAGGATTTCTGTTTAGCTTAGCACGGAGAGGAGAAACAACTGCTCTTCGGACAACACGTGTCCGACCCGGTCCCCCCGAAAGCTGCACACACAGTGAGGTCTCTCTCCTCGGGGGTCTCACCTCCACACTCGGACATGTTGCGGGCGCCGACAACCTTTGAGACTTCTCGTCCTTCCGGTCCTGGACAGGGCTCACAGAACATCTGTCCCTCCTCGTCCTGGTATGTCCCAGCCGGACACAACACACACCGCCCCTGATCTCCGTCATAGTGAGTCCCAACACCGCAGCTCACTGCCGGACAGGCCAGGAAGGAGAGCGGGTTAGGTTCAGGACGATAAAACACAGACAACTACAGTCTCTGAGATGAATGTCTAAAATCAGATATAGGCCATCACGTTGATGCAAATGGAACCGTTTGAGCTGGTGAAATCAATAATTTTCTTGAAGCAAAAACAAGCACACTAATACCCAAAACAGAGTCCTGTTTGTACATGCGAGTACGTGTACGTTACATCTGTTTAGCAGACAGATGAATGACGTGGCTGCTCGTTTGCAAACGCTGTGGGAGAGGGACAATGTCAGAATGCAGACACGAGACAACTAATGTAGCAGGATGGCCCGCGGGGCGGCGCCATCAAACGCCCCAAACCACACTGCAGATTGAGACTGTAAATACAGCAGTTCCACTGCATGACAAGACGCTTCAAGCAGAGTCCCCGGTTCACCAGCGGCCGCCTCTCAGGGGTAATCACAGCAGACCACGGACATATTTAGGAAAGCAAAGCTTGATGAAGAACATCTTTAACATGCCCTGGGAAGCAGCACAGCCGGGCTAATTATTCAGTCTGTCGACAGTTTTGAGGGCTTTACGTGATAATGAATATAGCAGACGTTATTACTCGATTCCAACGCGTGGGCGTGAAACGCTGCAGCTGGTCTGGATTATTTTTCCATCGGTTCTTCTGGTGGGTTGGGGGTGGTTTTACTCGCCTGAGTGTTTATCACAGCTAATCTGATGTGTCTAGGGTCTAGACAGGTGATCTTTATTCAAACAGCTGATAAAACAAGATCTGGGAATACTTCAAGACTCCTAAATTCAGTGACATAAAATAAAGATGGATGGTTGGAAGGTGGATTCCTCCCAACATAATCCATCACATTTAGTCTGTTATGAAAGGCTAGCCCTAACAAAATGGTTAAACATGGTTTAACCATGGTTTAATATGGAATAATACGGCGATAAATGTAGAAAATGTAGCTTGTAGCAAAAAAATATTACAGTGATTTTTTTTTAAACAAAAATTAGCTTTTTAGTAAAACGAATGAGAAAAGCATCAGACTTCTCTTACTGTCATTTGACACTAATCTGTCCAGATGCTTTAAACCTCATCTAGACGAGAGAACAGAGCTCCTTGTTTTCTGCACTTCACACATCCTAATAATTCATACAACCTGCATCGGGGAGGAACTTCTAATCCCACCATAAGCACCCACACCTCTTCTAAAAGCGGGCACAGGAGCAAATCAAAGAGACTCTTTTCCTTTTATACCGCCAAAGTGCAAAAGCTCGATTAAAGGGCCATTTTGCTTTGGTTCCTCCCATTCAGACTGATGTCTGTAATTAATTTGGGAACTGCTGCGTCTGTCGGATGGTCTTTAGAACTCGCCTCTGAAAATGAACTCTGGTCTCAGAAGAATAAATCAGTTGGATCCTTTTGCCTGTCTGTATTACAAAGTCTATAGACTTAAACGGCTGCCTTCAAGCTCTCTGTGTGCTCAGAAACCACCATCTCTGACATTTGGTCGCACAAAAGCTTTAACCTACATCCATTCTACACCTCTCACCAGATTGTTCCTTCCAGTACAGAGAGAAAATGTAATTCTCTCACGAGCAGTTTATTTTTCCAAAGCTATTGTTTATTCTGAAATACCATGAGGACCCACCGTTGCATTGTCCTCTAACAGCTTTCATTTGATGGAGGGAAGCAGTGAGAGAAGAGAACGAGAGAGAGAAAGAGTGAGAGAGGACCTTGAAGCCTTTCAAATGTAAAAAAGTGCCTCTATAGAGTCCTCGAACTGATGGCCCCAAAAGAGGTTTAAAAGACCTTTCACCTCTATTCAAGTTCCTAGTCTTTGCCTACTTGATGACATAGGAAAACACTACGGTATCACAGTGGTAAGGAGCTGAACCCAATAAAAGGGGTCAGGTTTCTGAATCCCCCATTCTGCTCGGCCCAATCGCTGCTTGCACCCATCAAGCAGAGGCCCAAACAACTGATGCTAATTGATTCCCATGGTGTGGCTGAAGTCAATTCTCTTTAGCAGTTTAGTGGCTGGGGGTCATGCAAAGTGGCCCCAGCTGGGGGGCAGGGGTGGTGGTGGTGGTGGTGGTGGTGGGGTTACGGGACGACGACGCAGCACTCAAACTGCCAGCTTGAATCAACAGCACTTCCTAAACATCTTCAATGTTAAAACAAACATGCAAACACACCGGCCACAGAAGCCAAACAGACACGCATGTGCCTGCAGCCAAAGCGTCTGGGGGCGGTCAACGGCAGCTCGCGAGTCGGAAAAACAGTCAGTTAAACGCAGGTATGATTCATTACACCGTTTGAACAATTTAAGTAATTAAAAAAGACAAAAAAAAACGTCCCGGAAAATAAGAAACAAGCAGCCATTATCCGACATGAGTCACAGAGCAGAAATATGGATTTAAAAACATCATTTCTCCAAACACACACCCACACAGTGGTCTGTTGTCATCCCTCTGAGGCGCCGAGAACAAGCCCCGAATGGAGTTTTCACTGGAGTGGCTAAATTGAAAAGGCCTCAACTGCACTCTGAGCTGGGGCAGAGTGGGAGTCGGGGGAGGAGGAGGGGAAAAATATAGCTGTTTTAAAGAGCTGGAGGTTAAGAAGAATGCCTTTCAGAACCCCCCAAACCCCTTTTTTTTCCTCCTAAATAACATGTCTACACCCCTGCTATGGCCAATAGACTGAAAGTGTAGCGGGGGAGTTAAAGAATCAACACTGAGGGACTTTACCTCTTCAGGAAGACAGAAATAATGAAGTGGGGCAGCTTGGGCCTAAATCACAGGCGTACAATGCAGCAGCAGAAACGGCTTTGACAGAAAAAATAAAGGGAATTAAAACACAGGCTGCTTGGGAAAGTAAAGGGTAGTTTCTAACAGATAGTTGACTGTAGTTCTGGAGGTTGTCCATCAGCCCTGTTTCTCAGAACTTGGAAATGGAAAAAGGGCGACATTTCCCAGACTCATATTAAGACAACAGGCAGCAAACTTAGTGTGAGGCCCAAAACGAGGAGAGCGCTCTCCCCGGAGCCAGAGAAACCACATGTATAGAGTCTATTTCATGCAACTTTTCTCCATCACAGATCACATTAGAGAACCCAGGGGCAGTCGCCCACCGCAGGCTCACATGGATCCTGATGCTGGAGGAGCTCAAAGCGACGACGGCCTGTCTGTTCCTCCGTTTTCCCTCTGCTCTCTGACCGGTTCGGTTACAACCAAACCAACTGATGCATGATTTCAGCTGCTTAAAGCCAAAAACTGGGATTCTGGTGCGCGCACAGGCAGAACGGCCTGGTCCATAAACTGTGTTTCCTGCAAACCTGACAGCCGGCGGAGTGATGCCAACGCTGATGATGAGCAACAATTCGACAAACACAGAACACAAACTTACCGCATTTCTTGCCTACCGGCATCTGCCCCATCGCACAGCGCCCCGGCAGTTCCGCTGGCTGGCTCTGACTCCTGCCCAGCTCGTAGTCGGACCCGGCAAAGTGGAGGTGGAACTGTTCCCTATTGATGGACTTCCTCAGGGTCCGGATGGTCTTCCTGAGCCGCTTCTCTGAGCGACGGCGCACGCAGGAGAGGTCACAGCCCTCTGCTGAGAGAGGCACTTGATAGCACAGCTGCTTCCAGAGCAGAAACCAGGCGTTCGCGCCCAGATGGTCACATGCTAGACACCCTTCTAGACGCTATCTAGTCAGGAGGAGCCACCAGTCAAACCAGTAAGAGCTTTAACCTGGAGCCCACCACCATAACAAAGTCAAAACAGGAGATACTTCAAGGGTTCAGTCGGTTTAGTAACGAACAGGCAGCAACGGGAAAAAAAGGTGAAGAATGAGGAGAGGTCGGAGGGCGAGCGCGGGGAGGACCAACCTGTTACCTCCTCTAGGTTTACATCCAGCTCAAACTCGGCCGTTATGGAGGAGCCGTCCTCCTCGCTGGCCTTTCTGCCGTGGCGGCTGCGCGGTTTCTGGCCGGACGAGGTGCAGCGCAGCCTCACGTAGCTGAACTGGACGTTTTCAGTGAAGAAGAACTTGCCCTCTGTGGACACGCACGAGGAACGTGATGAAGAAACCGCTTCTATGCCGATGGCAAACACCATCATTTCATTATTATGTGTCAATTCTGGGACGGTAAAGAAAAGAAACAGAATCCTGCGATCAAAAGCTCAAAGTCAGACGCGGCTGAAGGGCACGATGTTTAATTACATCCTCTCCTGTCACTGCCAGACTAAGTGCTGCACTGAGACGTTCAAGACATCCAAAACCACATCAACACCCCCCAGACGCTTCTTTCGCATTTGCCTTTGGTTTTCGGAAGGCTTTGAAGCTGCGCTCAGGTCTGGTTTATCTTTTGTGGCTTCAGATTCTGCCTGTTCTGGGTAAACCAGAGAACACGCTGTTATTCCAAGCCTGGTGTTTGCTATTGTTGTTGTGTAGTAACCCTGGTACCTGGGAGTGCCGAGTTCAGACTCTGCTTCAGGGTCTCCTGACTCCGCTTCAGGTTGCACTTGGAAGTGCCCGATTTGAACGTGGCTGTTGTCTTAATGCGCGGGACGGTAGCTTTCTCCGAACCTGCGGGACAGAGAGGCAGAGAACCTTGTCATCTATTTAGGTATTGGCTGAAAGTGCGCAGTTGCTGCACTTGAAGCTTTGTGAGGCAGAGCGGAAAGACAGACGCGGATCAGTGATGGTAGCTACTCGCCTAAGCAAGACAGGCCGCTGTTGTTTCTTTGTGCGTCAGCCAGGCACGGCAGAGGCATTCCGCAGGTCACGGTGTAGGAATCCTCCATCCCTGAAAACACACAAGAGGCCATGACACGCAGACCAGCGCAGACAAAAGTCAAGAGCGCAGAAGTTAGCCAGAGCAAACTGGCAGCGTGTAGAAACACGCTAAGTTGTTGGGCCCACTGACACCAGAATTAAGACAGGCTGACTTACTGACTAATTGCATTTCCATTAGCAAGATATGTGAGCTATGCATTTAGAAACTCGTGCATTTAGAGACTCTGCGTGAGGCTACGAGGACGGAAGAACTCACCGCTGCTGATGTGGACTTGGGACTGGCATGTCAGGGAGCAGCGGTCTCCTCCCTCCTGCTTACTACAGTTCAGGGTGGCTTTAGAGGGGGGGTTAGCCAGAGGTAAACCCTGGGCTTCTAGATGGAAATCAGAGCAAAACTCCAAGGTAAAAAAAACCCAAAACAGTTCTGACAGCATCAAGGATGCTTGACATGAGCACAAGAAATCCAAGTGACAGGAAAGTAAAGAGAAATGAGAGAGAGGGTCAAAAGTATCTCCTGTTTTTATCCCCCGTGTGTGTGTGTGTGTGTGTGATCTAAACAGCGACAGCAGAATTCAGCCGATGTGCCTCCAATAAACCAAGATGGCTTACCAATACAGTCCTTCTTGTTCCAGTGGAGCTTATAGCCAGGGTGGCAAAAGCACTCAAATCCCCCCACAGTGTTCTCACAGCCGTGCTCACAACCACCATTGTTCACGCTGCATTCATTTATATCTGAGGGGGAAAGGCAACAGAGCGTCGGCGAGCGCTGCCTTTTGTGCTCCCTCCCTCCCGGGTTCCGCTCAACTTGTCCTGTGTGCAGACTCACCTCCGCAGTGGGCCAGTCCGTACAAGGTGTAGCCTTTGTTGCAGAGACACTGAAAACCACCAGGGGAGTTCACACATGTGTGATCACATGTCCGCTCGAAAAAACACTCGTCTATATCTGTAATCAAAATCGGGCAGATGACATGAAAGCGGGGCAGTCGGCCGCCGCGTTTACGAGGAGGGATTTCCCAACCGCGGCGGCGCACACTCGCTGAAATCTGACACGTCCTGCGCTTGATTTTGGATGGTAATTACAGGTCAAAGGGAAGGCAAATTTAACCTCCTTAAAGAAGTGTGTGCCACGCCTCCATCACTTTTTCACTCATTTGTAGAAGATGGGTCATGAAAGGACTGCAGTATCTGCTCCTAGTATTCTGCTACTGCCATGTTTAGACTTGTAAAAGCAAAAATGTAACATCAAACACGACACCAACACATGTGCCATGAACAGCGTCCAAGCCGCGAGAGCTGACGTCATGAAAAATTCATTGCTTTGTTCATATTCCAACAGGTTAATGTAAATTCCTTGGTGAACTTTGACACTGTCAGGGCAACAAACGCTCCAGCAGCAGGCGGTGGATATGTAACGTCACCTGCAGCCGTGCACATCACTCCAAAACTAGCACGACTCTTGGCCAAATCTGGCTGTTTTAACTGGACGGTGTGTACCTTGACAGGAGCGCTCGTCCGTGAGCAGCTTGAAGCCCTTCCTACAGTTGCACTCGAAGCTTCCGATGGTGTTTCTGCAGAAGTGTTCGCAGCCGCCGTTGTGAAGCTCACACTCGTCGATATCTGTGTGGGGACAGGTGAGGATATCCTTACAGCACCTCAACCGGACGCCCTGCACAAAGGGGTTACCTTAACTCATTGTAACATTGGACCAATCCCTTGGTGTGGGTGGAGGTGCTTTGCGAACTCGCCGTCTGACCTTTGCATGTTTTTCCATCCGGCTGTAGCGTGAAGCCGACAGGGCAGCTGCAGCGCACACCTGTGGATGTGTCTTTACAGGTGCAGTCGCACCCCCCATTGTTCACCGCACAGGTTTCTGAAATGACAGCACACAGGGAGAATGTACAGGAACTAGCTGCTTCCTTCGGGGGAAAATGCGACATTATCCCCCAACGTCAGGCCCGAGATCCCTATTAAAGCAAACCCGTTATCATACATCACAACGACAATGATTTAGATTATAATATTACTTTTTATTCCCCAGATTTGGAGTTTTATGTTAAGGAAAACAGACAAATTTGACTGCTGTAAATTATTACATGTAACATAGCATAACTGTTATTATTGCTGCTTCACCACAAAAATCTGAAACCCAAATATTGGGTTACATGTTCCACCCAGAATCACACAACTAATACATACTAACTACACAAAAACAGCTGCACGGGCTGCTTTTCCCAAATGTAAGGAAAACGTGAAATGTACCACACTGTCTACAGATGCATATTTTTCAGGGTGGAACCAGGGGTGAGACGGCGAGTGCACAGTCATTTCACAGTTTGCCTAAAGGTCTGGAGGAATGCATAGGTTTACTAGACATTAGCAACACCCCTGAGTGGTTCCTGGCAGCGCGGCGCGGCCTTGGGCGACGGAAACACACATCAGGCTATGAGCTCCGGGTACGGGAGAGTCGCTTTTACCCATCAACAGCCTCCGCTTGACTCGTTTGTCCACCTCGGTAAAGGATGTGGAGTTGTGGTCTGAGGCATCGCTGCTGGCCTCGTCTCGCTCTGTGACACACAATATTGTCATCATCAATACACCAAAATGAGGAAAACACATTTCACTTTGGCTGACTGCCTTGAAGTGTGTGTTTACACATGAGATGTTCAGCCTGTGCTGGGTTGGTGTGTGTGTCTGATAACACACACAAGTCTATCTGGAGACACCATCACAGAGATTTGCCCAGACCTCACACACACTGGGGCTGGAGGGGTGGACGTTACCCCACGTCTGATCCCTATCCTTCATAACCCTCATGTAGAAAAATGCGCCAACAATGGAGCCGACAGATAGAGATGTTTCCATCCACAGCGTTTTCTCTTATTCCATCTCTGCAGGGCTAAAAAAAACCACATTCCAAACACACTGAACCGCTCATCAGGTTGTTGTCTGGATGGAAACGATCTCAAACACGGTAAAACGCAAATCAAACCAGCTGATCCGTCACTCTGGTTGCAAATATGTAAGCAACCAGCAAAGTGAGGGACACACTGGGAGAAATCCAGTTAGGAGATTCTGTCTGAAAAATCCAAATAAGTCTTATTTTAACTGGGTTTGGTGAATCGTTGAACGACAGGTGAGCGATGGAAGGTGAGGGGCGTCAGCGGTCGTCAGAGGCGGACGGAGACCTGCTCCCAGGGGGGCGGGACAGGTTTCAAAACCTGACAGGAAGTTAGTCGCTCTTACCTTTACAGGACCTCCTGTCGGGCTGTAGGTTGTACCTGGGGTGACACCTGCATATGGGGCCGTTCTCTGTGTCCTCACAGGTGTGCTGACAGCCTCCGTTGCCATGGTTGCACGTTACTGCGGTGACAAGACAAGACAATATTACATCATGGCATGTTTTGCAGGTGTTAACCTCCAGTACGTGTGTGTGTGTGTGTGTGTGTGTGTGTGTGTGTGTGTGTGTGTGTGTCTATGTCATACAGATACAGTCTCTCTGGTTCCTGGCCAGCTCGAACCCTGGACGACACTCGCAGGCCACGCCCCCTTTGGGCGTCTCTTTGCAGATGTGGGCACAGCTGTGCTCCTTGTTCATACAGTTGAGGCCCTCTGAGGCAGAAAGAGGGTTAGAGGGACACACGGAGACGCCACCACACAAAGACACACACACGCCAAGAGTTCGGTCTGGCTTGGGTAAAGACAAAGCTGCTCATCCTCCACACACTGACCAGGCGCTCGACAGGGCGGAGGGGTGGAAAAAGACGAGCCGATGTTGACACAGCTCATCTCTACCCTCGAGTGCAGGGGTCCAGGGGATTTACCAGGGTTGTCAGGACTCAATGGAGTGGAAAGTGCTCGGATTTAGGTTGGCTTCAGTCAAGAAGACAAAACAAAAGCACTCGAGGCTAATCTGTGACAGAGCGCACGGAGCGGAGTGTTGCTGTTATTAGCTCATTTTGTCCTCGGGGACGCCGGGATTCTTTTCCCACAGCATGTTGCTGCTGCAGATAAAAGCTCCATGACGGGAGTCCGCCCGGACCTGTCACCCCTCTTTGTGCCATCAATCTCAGATTTGTATGTGAGATTTAAAGAAAGTGTCCATAAATCTCACTCTTCTTTTTATTTTTTACACAAATCTGAAAAAAATGTTACAACCACACAAAAAACACCAGCTTGGAAACAAAATATAGTTCCCTGCGATTCAGTTTTGACCCAAAAAAAGTTCTCTAGGTGGAGCAGATGTGTGCTGTGACAGATGTGTGTGTGTGTGTGTGTGTGTGCGCTCACCGACTGAGCGGTGGATGCACGTGTGCTGGTTATCACTCAGGAAGAAGCCATCTTTGCAGCGGCACTCGTAGCTGCCCACGGTGTTCACGCAGATGTGCTGGCACCCGCCGTTGTTGAACCTGCATTCATCCACATCTGGAGGACAGACGTTTGAAGGCTTTACCGCACAATTCAACAAATTCTTCTACATTTCAGGGGCAGCCTGGGGTGTATTCTCAAAGAATTTGCTCCAATGGTTCAGCAAAACTGATGTGAATCAAAGAAGTCAGACGTTGCTTTACCCAGACAGTTGTGTCCATCGTGTGCCAAATGAAATCCATCGTAACACGTGCAGCGATAGTTTCCAGGTATATTGTTGCATTGGTGCACACAACCACCATTAAACTCCAAGTCACACTCATCCGTGTCTGAGGAACCACAGAAAAATCATCACAGTCTCTCCAGGGCGGCTTGAAAGGTTATCACAAAGCTGAGACTAGTTTTCATGACTCTGCACTTTAGTAATTGTCAAACTCTTGGGGATGTGTTACCTTCGCAGTGGTGTCCATCACCTTTGAATCCTGCTTTACACGTGCACTTGTATGAACCCTGGGTAGTTTGACAAATGGCATCGATGTGACAGCCATCACTTCCCTTTGCACAGGGATCTGCAACCCACAAGGACCTCATCGGTTATCATCACACAACAGCAACCTTCTGCTAGAAGACCTCCAGCATCCGCGCTGCTGGCTTGGGCATCTTTTCTGAGCGTTTACAAACGTGCAAGTGCAAAAAAAAAAAACGGATTAAACTTAAAAACTGTAAAAAAAAATTATGTTTTGTCATTACCGGAGCGATTTGAAGATATTCTGATATAATCCGCAGTGAGTAAAATTGTCCTGATACTACAGACGCGCGTGGGTACGAGGAACATGCGCGTAACAGTGCCACAACACAATATTATTCAACGAGGAAACACATAGAGAAAACAAAACAAAACAAAACAAAACAAAAACAAGCAACCTGAGCGCACTAGAGAAAAGGAGCGTAAAGCAGCGACCAGAAAATAGGACAGACACGCACGCACACACGCTTACTACCGTCCCACCTCGAATCTCTGGAAGCGCTCCACTTTGGTGACTGTTTAACAAGAGCAAAAACAAACACAGGTCCCTTGCAGCCCAAATCGCTCCCATGGTGATATGATCCGAGTATAGAGGTCTCCTCAAAAGGACGCGTACGCACTGAAGTCGTGAACCAGAGTCCGCCTCATTTTCATTCTAGCCTGTCAATCTGCTTCACAAGGGGCTTTTGAAAAGAGAAAGGAGTGTGTGTGTGTGTGTGTGTGTGCGTTTGAAAGACCATGAATGAGAGCGTGCGTGCGCGCGCACGTGAGAAAAAGAAACCCCAGCGCGTCAAGTCGCTCAGATTCGGTTGGATTGCTCGAGCGACACCGGAACCCTGCGTAAGACGCTTCGATACAAGTCCGCCCCATACGCACTTATTTTGAAAGTCTTATCAGGATATACATAGGTGATGGAATTGCAGTGTTATTAAAATATGACCGCAATAAAGAGAGCCTTTGGTGTTTCAGGATCGACCGTAAAGATCCAGTCTAAACAAGACAACAAGTTATGAGTCCTTATTCGGCCCAGAAGCTAGTTCCGGTTAGCCAACGTTAGCCAAGCAACGTGGTTGCTAAGCAACGCCGACAGTTCTTAATTTACGACGTTTAGACAAGCGCCTCTTTTGTTTTTGTTTGCGCCCCAATGTATTACGTTATACAACAAATTCCAACAAAAAGCAGATTAAGTGCACTGCCTCGCTTTGACATAACAATCTACAACCTTTGTTTTGGTCAAATTTGAAACTTAGCTTGAAGCCGAAACTTTTTAAATATTTAAGGAAATATTTTCAATTATGTAGATTTGTCTTTTTACCAGAAAAGTAATTAACAACAGAGTAGACGAGTAGTAAAAACGGAAACCCTTAAAATAGCGTCCTTTAGTGGGTTTTTCCCCCTTCGTGTAGCTCGTCTGCCACCTATGGGTAAGAAAATGTAGTACAAGTCAAAGTTTGTCTTTTATTAGAATACGGAACTAGTTTGTGGTAAAGTTATAAAAAAAAGACTGAATACATCTACATTGCATGTTTAAACAAGTGCACAAAAAAAACAGTTTCCTGAAAGGCTCTACACCAGTTACCAAAGATTCACATAAAAGCTTCCAATAAATAAATATAAATTACGATATCCATAATGAAAAGCTCAGAAAATTCATTAAGGCACATCTTACATCTCAAAATGTACCTCCTTCTATAACAATATGGCAACCCTCCAGAGGAAAAAAAAGCTTATTTTCTAGGCTTTAAAAGGAAACTAAATTTTCTCCTTTTCATAGGAATCATAAAACGTTCAGCATTTTCAAAACCCTGCCGCATAGAAGTTTATGTATATAAAAAAAAAAGTAGCATCACATGAATCTTTTGAGTAAAACTAACCGAGTAAAACAATAACTGCTGAAGTAAGAGATGCTTTTTACAAGCCAGTTTGGTTAAATGGGGATCCATCACTTCACACTACAGTAGTGAGACAGAAAAGCCTCTAAAGCGTTTTCCACATTCAAAACGTCTGCATAGTTTGGACTTTGACAATTGCTTCTGCAGATTGGAAGAAAGAAAAAAAGAACAAACACAAACTCAAACATTTTACCAACTATCTTTCACACATGTAACCTGTTGCTGCCTTGTCGTTTGTGAAAATGATTACAGTATTGAGCAGTTATCATTCCCTGCAGTTTACAGTTTCTGAAAGGAACAACAGTTTCTTCCGCTTCATGAGAAAATCTAGAAAAACAAGGTGGAAATTATGGTCAAATCACGCTGGCTGTGGCTGGAAAGAACTTTTTCAGGTATTGTAGTGGTTTGCATTTATGTCAAACTCAAAGAGGATGGAGAAAGAGCCGAAAACTGTATTTACAAATCTAGTCAAAAAGAAAAAGTCAGTATCAAAGGCTGTACAAAAGAAATAAATAAACCACATCTCCAGTCAAAAAAACAGGAATGTACTGCATGCATGGAGTGTTTGTGACATGGTTTAACAGTGAAAATGTTAGACCGACCCCCACGCACACACACTAAGGTCAAATTCATAAAGATCGGTTTGTACTAGGAAACCCTGGTGTGAGCAGCCCTTCAGACGCTAAAATCCTACCAATTCTTGCATTTGTGCGCACGAAGCGGGCAGACCAGACACTGCAGCCACGTGTCGAGGAGTCAACACAAGAACAGAGACCGTGTCGGGTGAACTGGTGCCTTTCATTTGTGCACTTACAATTTACAATTTCAAAAAAATAATAATAAAAAAGAAAAAGTCTTGATATGTAAGAAAAGTTAACAAAAATATTTACACAATAATGATCACTTAATACGAAAATAATCAAATTAATTCAGAATCAGAAATGATGCCTCACATTTTGTCCTCTTCCTATAAATAACACTAATGCCCTTAACATTTTTTTAATTTTTTTTTTTTCTTTTTTAATAAAAGAGAAAATGGACTCTATACAAAAGGAGATGTAAAAGGAATACCCATGTAAAAAGAAACAATTAATAGAAGGAAAAGGGAAAAAGCTAACAGATTTCATTGGAGGAACAGAAACATGGAGGTCTGCCACTGGAGACAAAGGCGGATGCCATGGACGACCCTGCAGGGGGGGGGGTCGATAAAAGCAGTCACCAGTTTTCTTTCACGTCTTCCTGGAGCTGCTGGGGAAGTGTGTCAGGGAGGCCCGGGGCCACCTGCGTGGATCCCAGCGTTTGTTTTTTGGAACTGCAGCAAGGCTTGAAGAGTCGAGGGTCAATAATCACCTCGCCAAAGCGACCCTTGTAGACAATTCCACAGCACACCTTCTGCCTGAGGAGGGAAACGGAGGAATAAGTAAAGAAAACCTCCTCAAAACAATTTCATTTACCGCCCTTGATATCAGTGCAGAGCATGGGTACCTTTTCCAGTAGGATCGATCCAAAAAGGAGAAGATGGAGGGAGTGGAGCGCCTCTGTTTGGACTCGATGTCAGATCCATCGTCAGACTGGTTGCTGTAACTGGGCGACTGAGCAGGAGACACGCTGGAGGTGGTGCTGTGGGCGTCAGAGTCTACCCGAAAACAATCACAATAATTAAAAAAAATACTTAGATGAATCCCTGTTTGTTTTAAAAAATGCTGAACTTAAACAGGATCAAGATAGGAGGACGCAAAAAGTTAGCACAACTGTATTAAACTATAAATAATAACTTGATTTATAGTATTTATTAAAAAAAAAACCACACAGCCAACCCCTTAAGAAAATAAGGCACAATAAAAAATATTCTTGAAAGATTATTTAGGGCCCAATCAAGTTAACACACTTGTCCTACTGGAAACACACCACAAGATGCTGCTAAGTGGTCGTTTTCAGGGCGGTGGGGTGTTGCGCTGGCTGGCTGTTTCTGCCACACACTGGTGGTGTCAGAATCTAAAAGCCAGCCTTTTCAGCCAACCAACCTTGTCTCTTCAACTTGTGGAGTCTCTTTAGCTTGCTTTTCTTCTTGCCGTCGCTGTTTTTGACCTTCTTGGGTTTGGTGACCTTAAATCCGGGTCCAGCTCTGGCGTCCACCACCTGATCCAGAACCAAAGTCCGTTCAAAGCCCATCACGGCGAGAAACCCTTGTGCCGTCCCCCAGACCCCACTCACATGGTTCCAGTTCTTCTTGGAACCGTTGGGCAACTTCTTCCACCTCTTCACCAGCAGCACGCAGGCATTGCAGATGTCTCCAACACGCTCTTCAGACAGCCTGAAAGACGCACGGAGGCACGGCGACGCAGTCAGTGCAACTGCTGAAGTGGTGCGACTCCACAGCCACATGCAAAACACAAATCATTGCTGCTTTTTTTACCCAAAACAGAGCCTGAAGGTCTCCTCGTAGCGGCCGCTGTCGGTGAAGCGCGAACTGGAAGACTTGGTCTTGCAGATGCAGCATCCTTCGTTACTCCGGTAAATCTTGGACTTGTGAAAGCCGAACATTGTCTTCTTGCTCCGTGTGACAAAACCTAAAAGTACAGCCGGACAATGAGCACAGCCCGGTCGTCGTGCACGTCTGCAGCCCGCTGCTGCGAACTAACAAGGGGGCGGGTACCAGCCAACACACGCACGTACGGGGCAAGACTGGCTTTTGAATTTGCTCAGATGTGAGGTAAAGAGCGGGGTTTAAATGGACGCGACTCTAAATGCAGAGAGCATCCCCGACTCGAGGCAACACAACAACATCCGGATCCCGGACTGAAGTCGAATTAGCGGGAACGCTAAAAACAAACGACCAGAAAGTACACGGCCAGACGGCTACGCGTTCCTGCTCCGAGATTTCAATAAAAACAAAGAAAACGATCACTTTAGCCGACTTTCTTGTTGTAGTTAGCAACGTGAAATTTCAAACTTGCAAGCACCCCGCACACCCACAACACTGTTGTGTCCCGTTTACGAGAAATAGTTCGCTTTACTCTTCCAAAAACATTTTATAAAATCCCCCAAGTCGAGAAATTCACACATATCACGCAACATAATACCCGGCTGTGGATTTTATTGCATCAAAAATTCGAAACAAGAAGCGGGCAACGGCGCTAAAGTAAAGAAACAAAAAGCTACCGGGCTACTCGTTGATTTATGTTAACAACGTCTATCCAACTACACAGTTTCTAAACTAGTACAGACGGTGCACTATATCAAGATTTAAATTAAGTGCAAAACCCCCCGATTAAACGATTCTTCCTTTGAAATTCTAACTTATGTCCACCAGAGCGCCAAACATGGCTCATTGTTATTAGCTGTTAGCATGCTAGTTAGCCGACGTTGCTACCATTACCACGCCATGCTCTCGAGCACTTCCACGTTATCCCCATTGTCGAGTCTTTTCACGCACAGCAGCGGTATTTACCTCGCAGCGAATGTAAAAACGCTCGTCAGTTGGCGGTTAGGGCGCAATAGATTGTGTCTATTAAGACGCTGCAATCCAGCAAGTGTTCACAACTGTAAATTCTACACAGGAGAGATAACGATGTACTTACCGAACAAAAACTTTGAATCTTCGCCGTATTTTTTCACGCAGTGCGCATGCTCTTACTACAAGCGCATACAGCTGTTCATTACCATATCATTAGCATAAAAACCCGGAATGAAAGAGCTGAGCGCCTAATGACCATATAAGGAGTGTAGCCGTTGCGTTCAAATCCGAATCCAACCAATCGGCGCTGCCCTAGTGGAACTCGGAACAAGCACGAATGATGGGATATGTAGTGAAGAAGTGCGAATCTTCGCGCATGTGACTGCATTTAAGAACTACAAGTCCCATAAAGCATTTGACCCAAAGGGTAAAAAAAACAGCACGTCGAGAAATGCTAAAGAATGGCGCGAAGACTTTGTTGACATTCTCAGCTGAGAAAACACGATTAACAGAGGATTTAAACGCAACCATTTTGACTAGTAACTATTTATCCAACAATTAAAATGGACTTTCATACAACCATCGATCATTTTACATGAATGTTGTGCGACAGGACGATGCGTTGCATTACTGATAGTTTCAAATAAATGTAGTTAAGACGATGAAAAGGCTTAATATGAAACATATTTTGGCACAAAATGCAAAGCAAATTGGTCCTAACCATTACATTTTTCTTCTTGAAAAGAAGCTGAAAATAATTTTCATTTATTTTAATAACAACTTAATAAATGTAAGCCGACTTAACCTCAGTACAGATGCTTTATTCTTATTTTTTTTACACTGTACACTGTTGCTCACTTAGTAAACACTACATTACACAGCTATATCAATTAATGTACAACAATGTTGGAAAAAATATATCTTCCAAGATGCTCATGGGTGGGTTGTACACAGGCCAGTACAACTGCCATTTTAGACATTGGCACATAAAAGTCCTTCACATATAAAATCTGTTCTGCACAGCAAGTTCACTACATGTAAAAGGAGAGCGAGAGAAGGAGGGGCAAGTCTGGTAAAACCTCACAACACCCTGATATGGAGCCTGTAGGGAGTTTAATTTTCTCTCTTTTGGGCATTGCATAGCAAGAAACTATGGTGAGAAAGACAGAGGAGCATCCTGTTCTTTTTGACCGTTTTACACTCGGGGCCGATGATGCTGTCACTGTGTTCAGTGGAGGGTGGAGGGGCAGGGTTGACTGGAGGTCTTCACAAAAAACCTGTTACTGGATCCACTCCGTGCAGAAAGCAGGGTCAGATATCTCGTGGACTGAATTCCACCAC
>CAAE01014581.1:1883035-1903700 GCA_000180735.1 Tetraodon nigroviridis | reverse complement strand
AGCAGGAAATCAAGTCAAGAATATACAGTTTATCCTGAAATGGACACTAGGTTAATACAGTGCTCTTTGATTTTTTCATTTTTATTGAATTACTGATGTGCAAAATTAGAAAGTTGCGTTAACAAGGAAGTGAAGAGTTACGGTTTCATTCAGGTTTAATTAGATGACAGATGGTTTATCTGTCTTAGGAGGAAGGCAATAATAAACAGTTTGTCACATGAGGTACTGTGGTTTCTGAGAACTGGCAGGGCCCTCAGTGGCTGAGGGGTATGGGGGACCACCAGAGCAGAAGGCTGCTCTTCATCAGCAGCGATGAATAATAGAGCTGCATGTTGCAGCCTGTCTAGACTGTCTCACCTCCTTCTCTGGCTTGTGGAAGTGCTTCACAATCCCATTGATGGCCTCTCCCACCCCCTCCTGGATCTGACCCGTGTTCAACTCTGGACGAGAAGAAAGCCCACATTGAACATGAGCACACAGGCAGGGACATTTCAGCAGCGAGGGACAATGTGGCTGTAAGCACGTCGGCAACACTACAACTTAAAAGTGAAGACACAAAATTCTATCAAAGTGGTAATAAAACCTTTATTTGTGAATTGAAATGATGGGTTTTTTTTGGTGAACTTACTTGGTTTGGTGTTTGAGTGAGATGGTGACGAACCGCCTCATCATCCCTGGGGACTGCTGCATCGGGGGGAGTCCGACACATCCTCTCATCGTTCTCGGTGGTTGGCGTCATCAGCTCCCCCACCAGGATCCTCTCCAGGCTGCCGTCGTCCACGCCCTTCCCCAACCACCGCCCACAAGGAAACCTGCACAACAAACGTTGCATTTTGGCTCCAGGATCCTGCGGTCAACAAAACACGGCGGCGGCGTGCTGCGTTCTCCTCAGGAACATACGCACTTGTAAGTGTGCCCCGTGATCTCGTTGCGGACCACGACGCACTCCACCAGCCACTTGGCGTAGAGTCCTGAGTTATCGTGACCCATCTGCACCGTGGTCAGCTTCCCGAGGTTCTGGCACTGATACAGAGGTTTATTTAGAACTTTTAATATGTCGTCACTTTTAACATCACTAATTTGCCTAAAATGGTTAAATGATGTGTACGGTACATTTATGTTTGTATTTTAAATTATAGTGTAAATGTAATGTAAATTAAGCAGATTTTAAATGTTAAACCCACAATCAAATCAATAACACACATTGAACTTTGGTCCCTGATTTTGTTATACTAAAAAAAACATATATAATAAATATTCACTCCAAATGTTAAACTTTCAGAGTAAAATTAATATTAAGAAAGAAGAGGTCAGTTTGTTTTTAAGAAGCATGAAAAAGTCATGATCTCCCCAGCCAGTGAAAACCAATTTAAACCAAACTAAACAAGTTTATCATCATCCATCACATGATCAGAAGAAGAATCACTACCAACCTCAAATGTGATCTCCAGCGTGTTTCTGGGGACCTGCAGGACTCCAGTCTCTGACAGCTCACCAGAAACACACACCCAGGGGTTGGCAGTAAACATGGAGCCCCCCAGCTTCTTACTGGGAACAACCACGACGTGGTACGGAATCACTGGAGAGCAGAGGACAGCGCAAACGTCAGGAACGGACCGCTTTTGACACCATGGCTGAAGCGTTTTGCTGTCTGGTATCAGGACACTCACTGATGGTTGTGAACACGTTGGTGAAGCAGAAGTAGTCCACAGCATTAAAGGACAGCAGATGGTAGAGGAACTGCTCCTTCTCGTCATCGCAGCGCAGGAAAGCATATCGCTTGTAAAGTTTTCTGTTACAAAAGAATTGGAAACTTGGTTGGGCGGCAGTTTACAATGTTGAAAGAAGGAAAAAAACAAAGACAAGGTCATGAAAGGCAGCCAGACAAGCCCTCTGACCCAGTTCACAGTCAGAAACAGTATCAATTATGAAGGAGGTGCAAATTATTGATGTGATCATGGACCAAAGTCTGATGATTCCATGTTTTATGGATCACACATACACTGAATATCTCACAAGACAGACGTTCCTCCTGAAAGACAGGCGGAAGAAAGGGACAAGGAAGCTACCAGAGGTGGGAAAACATTCCAAGCGCGAGCCGTTACCGGGTCAGCTCGTGGTCTGAGAGCAGCTGCTTCAGATGTCTGGAGAGCAGCTTCTTCTCCATGGAGAGGCGGACCCAGGCTCGGGCTTTTCCCACATCGGTCTTGATCTCGCTCATGTTCTGGATGTGTCTGCACATGGAAAACACATTTAGAGTTAGGAAAGGTCAACTTTGCAATTCACACAGAGAAACGATCATTGCCCGTTTGCCATGATACCTATTATTGCAACTCACCCTGCAGCAGCCGGTTTCAATAACCAAGTAAATAGAACTAAATACAACTACAATTTTTTTGTGGTGTCGGTAATTCAAATAGTGAAATTTGCAGACAACGTGGGGTCATAGGTTTGTCAATTTTACATTAAAAAGTACATTTTTAAACAGAGACACCAGAGCCAGAGCTTGTGTTTGCCATCTCCCGTGGATCTGGTGTCAGGACACGTTTCTTTCCACTCCACCTGGGCCACGGCTGTCTGCTAACAGCTCCTTGCCCCTACTCTGCTACCTTCCATCCCCCCTCCATGTCTCCACCCATCGTGTTTGCTCTCAAACCAAGTAACCCACTTTTCCTTGCTTGTAATTGCCATGGCAACAGGCATAACTATGCATTACACATCTTGTTACTTTAACCTATTCCACCAAAAAACAAAATTTTGCAGATTTTAGTCACGTATTCATTTGTAAAAGGTTGTAAAACAAGATATAGTAATTATTTTCGCGACAATATTATGAATTATTAAACTTTATCGAGAAGGGCCGACGCTTTCTTCCAGGTTACCCTGACATCTTAGTCAGACTGGCGGGGGTCTGCTAACTAGACTGGAAGTAACGTGCTGTTACACACAACGCCTCCTCCTTACGACACAACCATGACGCGTAGATCTCTGTGAGCCGATTCCACAGTCACACACACACAGATGTCAACCCAACTACTACAATATGACAGTAATTTACGTTATGTAGTTATATTATTACATTGGTAATTCACCATTGTTTTATTTATAATCTTAAAATACCTCATATGTTGTGTTGCTTTGCGTGTAAATGACATGTTTACACATACATAGGTGCTTTACCCAAAATGTATTTGTTCAAAAGTTAAACTACCTTTACAGATGGGTGAAATGATGGTTCTAACTTTCTGCCGTATCCATTGACAACCAACGTAAACAAAGTGGAAGACGCCGCGAATCTGTCTGACCTGACCTGTCCGAACCACAAGGGGGCAGCCTGAACCAAATGTTTGCTCTCACCAAACTTACTGATGGCGCAGAAAAGGTAGAAGGTAAGGTTCATTTTTTTCCTGTATTTAATTCAGATGTCAACAAACGACAGTCCTCCTCACCTCATGTCCTGGATCAGCGACACTTTAAGAGGAGCCATGGCTGAAAGACCACCATCGGATTTGCGCCTCTCAGTGTCGTGAATTAAGCCTGCGAAAGAATAAAGGAAGTATAAAATGAGGCAGGCTTCAACATCTGATATTTGTTTACTCGTGTGAACAGAGGTCAGCATTCACCAGGAGGTCCCAAACTGCCTGGAGTTGAATTCTTCTCTTTGTTTTCTTGAAAGTGGAGCAAGTGGGACCAAAGTGCAGATTTGCCCTGAAAGATCAAACGAGTTTGAGAACATCAGAATCAGACAGAAAAGTCGCTGCGCTGATTGCAAAGTTTTCCTTCCTGACCTGTTTAACCTGCAGCCCGTGGCTCCAGATCCTCTCCAGCAGGTCACAGAGACTCGCAATTAGCGTGTTCTCCTCCACACCGGTGATGCTGACCTCTCCGTGGCCCAGCTCCACCGCTTCTCGCCCCATCTTCTCCACCAGCATACGCTTCGTCTGCATGGACACACAAATAGCACAGAGAAGGAAACTCATCACACTGAAGCCAGTAATGGCAAATTACCAGTACGATTATACTGAATTTGCTGACGGTGTCTGGCAGAGCTCTGTTTTCCAAAACACAGTTTCTGTTTGCGGCTGGAACAACAGACAGGAATTTGAGTTGAGCTCTTTGTTCCTGCAGGCTAATGTTCAAGACAGAGGGCTAATCCACCGGTATTCAGTGATTCAACCCCCAGGAACTGACTGCAGTGGCTACACCGTCATTAGGTAAAACCTAAACAGATTAAAATGAAGCCTCAGGGATGAAACTTTGAGATGTTTCATTTGTTTAGAACAACAGCTGTTTTGAGGCCAACAGTATCTTCCCAAGTTTCCAAAACTTAACGTAAAATATATTAAAATGATTTAGTCATGAAACAAAGTGCAGCGTGCCAGTCACAGGTTCTCTGGTTTTACTAGATTTGAACACATCTTTGCTGTGTTTTTAGAATTAAAGTGTGTTTTAACAGCATCACAAACCCTGTACAGACCTTATTCCTGCACTCCTTCAGCAGTCCTTCAACAAATTTCCAGTTGGTCTGAGCGATGACAGAAGGGGACAGGTTGGACAGCTTTGGCTGTCTGATGGTGGTTCCCAGGTTCCGGGCCTCCTGGATGTACTTCTGTCAACAGAAGGGATTGAGTCTGAGAACGTCGCACAGGGAAATCCTTCCAGCCTGCTGCTGGGCTCCTACCACATGGTTCAGGTTAGTACAGAGAAACAGAGGTCGCGCTCAAAACTGTCGTCCTCACAGCTCTAAACACATACCACGTCCACAGTCACCGATTTTAGACAGGGCTTGAAGGACTGCGAGAGCCAGTAGTAGTCAAGAAACCGCAGGAGCTGCAGCTCCGAAAACAAGCACTCTACATGCTGAGAGTGTGTGAGAATGAGAGGGAGATGCAGGCGGACAAAAGAGGCGTCCAGAAGTGTGAGAAAGGATAGGGAGAACAGACAGAGAGTCTGGTTAAAATAAAGCAAAAGCTCATGCAAAAATAAAAGACACACAGGCAGGTAATCAGAGCTGAGGGACAGAACAGGGGTCGCGACCTCTCACCTCACGCTGGTCGTTGTCCATATACAAATGCTCCGTGTGCTGCTTCTGCCGATCCCTCCGCCGCCACTGGGCAGGAGCGCTCCTCTTGGCCCACCTGGAACAAAAACCACCAACGTCAAAGCAAATACTCTTTTACATCAAATATTCGCTCTGAGGCATTCACTTGTTGCTGGTGGGCCCGGTGGAGAGAACGTCGGACTGCAGGCGAGGGAAGAAGCCCTGCTCGTAGCGCCCCTGGCCGATCTTCATGTCCAGCAGGTGGGGGTGCAGGGCCGTGTGGTCGATCTTCGACACCCTCATTTCGATGGCTTTCTCTGTTGAGGAGACCGAGGTACCACAGTCAGGCCATTTTGTCCTGGCAAGATCTCTAAATCTAAGTCGATATTATTTTTCACAGTATTTCACATTTGAAAAGAATTCCAACTCCAAGGAAATTATTCCGACAGATATCCTAGACTAAGACTGTTATGTGGTACCGTAATTCCACAATAAAATTGTAGTCGCAATAAAAGAATAAATAAGGCAAAATGTGTTATTTTTTCCACTCCAAAATGACTGACAACAGAAGAAAGAAGACAAAACAAGATCTAAGACGACGTTCCCCAACACCCACAGAATGAAAAGAAGTGCCAAAAGAAAGAATACAAATAAAAGTCCTTCATAAATGGAACAAAACCAGAATGAGACAGCTGCACACAGTGACTAATTTGATGAATGACTGCTGCCCCAGAGGCTGCGGAACAAAAGACTCTGAGTTTAGAAAAAGAGAGTAAATACGAGAAGCAAAGTGTCAGGAAGAAGAAACGACATCTGAAGCTGAAATTCAAGAACAATGCTGGAACGACACCACTCCCCGCTCATGCTGGAAGTTAGCAGCTCACCACCATTAGCATATTTGAAATTCTGCCCCGACGTGTTTCCACCAGCAGCACCGAGGTGACTCCTGCTGCTGGACACGACGAAACACCGTCGCAAAGGACAGCGAGAGCTGCCCCACCTGTAGCCTGACCGGGCTAAGCTGACATCCACAGGTAGCATGCAGCAGGCCGAACGAGGGTGAAAAAGGCTCAGATGTTCACCGAGCTGTTCACCAAACGTGTGTGCAATGCGTTAGGGGCCTCAGAGAGAGAACTGCAGCGTTATGGTGAGTGTCTAACGCAGCTCCGTGTCCTCTGTGGGGTTATTTTTGTTTTGCACACACATTTAGGGAGCGCTGCCACCCAGGGACGTTAACAGGAGCAAATATGAAGAACGTGAGCCTTGCCGTTCTCAACCCTAACGGCATGAGGTCCAGGAGCGGCAAAATCTGCTTTTTCATATCGTTTCCTAAACAGGCTTTCTGCAAACAAAACAGCAATTACCACACAGTTATCCAAGCGGAACCTTTCACGTGGCGTTTTTCATTTTTCGGGCTTTGACTAGCGCTCTTTCATTAGCACAGGCTCGAAGCTCCATGCTGACTCACGACGCTGAATTCCTCCAATAATAGAATTCCTTTTTCATCACAAACCCTTTTTATTTCTGGCTTCCTCACCTGCTTCCTCGATGGTTGTGCATTTCTGGTACATGGAAGTGCGCAGAGTGGGCGTGCGCACGTTGAGCATGCGGACCTTGTCCACGCGGGAGTCAAACACCCGCAGCGTGTGGTCCTTCTCCTCGTCGTCGGGACAGAGGATCTTACTGTCGATGAAGGAGGCAAACATCTGGGTCTCCAGGAACCGGGACAGGAAGGGCAGGTAGGGTTCTGGCTGGTCGGACAGGAAGGATGCCTGTGCACAAAAAGAAATGTGAACCAACCATAATCTGATAATACTGGAGGCATCCGAACTGAACTGTAGAACTGGACCTTGTCAAAGTTCTGCATCTGGTCCCGGTTGGTGAACCAGGACTCCTTGTCGTGGCTCGGCTGGATGACGAACACTTCGTAGTCGGCAAACATCTGCGTGAACCGGTTGGCGAAGACTTCGCGCACGTGGATGTTGACCTGGTGCATCTTGAGCTCCTGCTCGTCGCACTGGGACCGCCCGTCTCTGCTGCCGCTGGCGTCCTCTCTCACCTCCAGCTGAAGGGAGAGAAAGGGCCCAAGAGAAAACAAACGTCAGCGTCGACGTCGTTCGGTTGCCCACGTGTTCTCTTTTTTCACTCTTTATTGCTGTGTTGTCCCAGCTTCTGTCATCTTGCCCTGACTTGGTGCTAATACCAGTTATTACCTACGGATGGTCCTCACCTTGTCCAGGCTGACGCCCGTCCTCTTGACCAGCGCCTGGAGCCTGGCGATCGTTTGGTTCTCTTTCAGCAGGTAGGAGTTGAGGGGCGAGGCCAGGTTGCCGTTGCGCTTGTCAGAGGCCATGTCCACGGACCTGAAACCGCGGTAGCTGGGCTGGCTCTCGCAGGAGTTAACGCTTCCTTCTGGAGACACGCCGAAGGACATGAGCACCTCCGAGATCTCCTGAATGAACTCCAGCTTGTTGGGAAACTGGGGCAAATCCTCCGGAAGCTCGACAGAGTGATTGTCGATGTCCACAAAACACAAGTTAGCCTGGAAAGAGACGGAGGAGCGTGAGATAACAGTCGACGGCGACACGGGTCAGAGTAAATGATCTGCACCGGTACCTCCTGCGGCAGCTCCAGGTTGGTGCGGTCGTCTTGGCCGTTAGAGTGGAGGCCCATTAGATACGGCACAGGAGCATCCAGGAAGTGCAGGAGGGAGGCGGGCAGGATGGGAACATACACATGCTGCCACTGGAAGGGGAACATTAAGGCGGTGATGCTCTCTGCCACCGTCATCAGCTTCTGGTAGTCTGTTACACAGAAAAATACAAAATGTGTAAAAGACGGGAGTTTAATCTGACTTTTTATTCACAACTTTTCAGGAAAAAGGAGCTGGCGTGGTTAACTTTACTGGTCTGAGACTGTTTTTCCCACTGCTTCTCTGTCTGCACTCTGGCCACACCACATAAAGCTGTCTTCCTCTGCTTAGTTGGCTATCTAGGTAACCGAGACAATGTCAAGCCACCGTCTCTCCTCTGTCTGACGGAGAAACAGATCTCGAGACGTGTGTGAGGAGTTGTTCAACGACAGGCACATGACTTGGGTTTTCACCTGATACACAATCAAAAAAAATGGATGTGAAAACATTTTATGTCATATGACAAATATAATGATGACATTTGTCATGTGCGTGAGCTCTCAGTTCCCCAGCACAGAACCGGCTCGAGTGGAGGTTAAAGTAGTGTAAGAATCTGACCCCCTGGACCGCGACACAGTCAGCTGATCCCTCAGCATCACATTCTTTTGTCATGACAGTGGTACTCTTTCACACACTTAACCAGCAGACACGCAAATATGTGTCCGGTCCTCCACATCTGCATTCCTGCCCCAGCCTGCTGACAAGCACCGTGCGCTGGGCAGAGGCGCCGCCGCTCCCAATATGGTGCCCGATCAACTGGCCTCCCTTCATTTGGTCATGTGCTGCTCCGTGAAGAGGAGCTCCGACCTCAGCCTAGGCCTCCCTCTTATCCTCCATCAAAGTGGGCTTCCTGTTCTTGGTTGCAGACACGAATACCAACACCACCCAGCTGCTCTAAACTAGGACACCACGAGAGGAAAACCTTTTCTCCTCTTTACCGACAGGGATTTATGACAGACAGAACCAAAGGCCAATTTAGAAAAAAAACAAAGGCAGATTATAGTCTGACAATAAAAGAAATGAATTAGAATTGAAATGAAATGGATGCGTTCCACCGATCAGAACTGCAGGGAGAAGCAGGAGTGCAGCCTTGGCTCAGAAATAGAAGATTTTCAGTCGCTAAACCCAGTAGACTTTTATCTTCTTCTTTCATTAAGTGTCAAGTGAGTGCACATTTTACCAAGATGAATATAAATGGCCCTAAAGGCAAAGGAGTTATTTCATCAGATAGACTCCTTTTCACTTCATCCATCTAGTCACCATGAAAAATGGAACCAAAAATAATCGGGCAGAGAGACGTTTTCTGTAAGAGAACAGTGTTATTCCAATGAAAAAAGGGGAAAGTCCTGCTCATTTCTTTTTTTGGAATCAGAATTCCAGCACTATCTTTATCAATAAGCTAGTTCAACTGTTTATTGACACAGAAATCCCTCTCCTAAGTGTGTTTTGGCGCGCGCGTGTGTGTATGTGTTTAGGATTTCTTCTCTGTGGAAGGTTGCCATGGCCTAACTCCACACAACAACCTCCACACACTCCGCAGTGATGAGCCTCGTGGGGAGGGCATCATGATGTCACCTCCAACCAATAACAACCATCCTGCATCGCCACTAACCTCCACGTCTCCGGGTTTCCTAGCAACGCCACAGCTTTCTCCCTTAAGAGCTCCCCTCCCGGCCTCGGCTGTTGTGTAAACCATTTGTCTTCCCATGCCGGAGTAATGGATCTAATCACCACTCCAGAACCGGCACAGTTAAACCAATTTGGCCAAGAACAGATTCGTTCTCTAAAACTGACGAGGATGACATAACCCCTGCATACGATGCCTTGTAGCCCTGCAAATGAAAGGCGCGCTAGCAAATGTAAACGCTGGGAGAAGGAGCTGTCGGTGATTCACGAGTGGGCCAACGCTGGCGTGGTACTGCAGCACTGTAATGGAAGCACACAAAAGGTTGTCCCATCTCTGGGATATTAGCCCAGTCGAGCGCATGAATCAGACCCACGCAGCTTTCGGGCACACTTTTCACCGAGACAGTGGCGACTCGAATATCTGCTAGCGAAAATTCAGAATCACCCCAAGACTCTGGAATAATATCACACAATATATTTGGCTACAGGATAAAGGTGGTATGAGGTGGGGGTTTCTCATGCAAGAACTGTGATGTACACGGAGGTTTATCAGCTTCAAATGTTTTATGAAGTTCTGTACACGTGCCTTCACGTGTGAAACGGTCCTGAATATATACTTACGTTGTGAGTAGAGAAGTATCTGCATCTCCAGCAGGGCGCAGGTGAAGAGCTGGAGAACGTTCTCCACCCCCAGCAGGTCAAACACCTCGCTGATGGGAAATTCAAAGAGCGGCAGCTCGGACGTGCTGGGCCTCTGGCAGACCACAGGCCCGTAGACGCCGGAGAACTTGAGGGATCTGCCGGAGGGCGGGAGGGGGACCTCATAGAGGATGTTGTAAATGTAGCTCTCCAGGGGGAGGGGAGGGGGGCTGGGAGAGAGGAGACGGCTTGATGGAGCTGCTGCAGGACCTTCCTGCAGGCCTGAGGGAAGGCCATGGGCGTGATCAGGCAGATGCACTTGGACACGTACAGCGTGTCGCGGCTGATGTCGTACGAGTTGAAGCGCTGCAGACGCGAGATGGCGGGCGCTGCGTGGAGCACAGGGCGGAGGTGGGCGTGCTGGTGCCTCTGCTCCTCCGACCCCGGCGGCAAGATGGGGGTGTGCAAGATGTCGTACTGCTCTGCGTTGTGCATGTGATAGAGAGTCTGCATTGCGCTGCAGATCTGCTTACTGGTCACCTCCTCAAAGAAAGTGAGGGCGAAGCCGTAAGTCCGAGAGCCGTCCTCCCGCGTGATGATGAAGGAGTGGAACTGAGGCTCCCGGGAATCAACCTGCGTCCGGAAAGCCAGGCCCTTCGGCATACAGAGCTGTGGGGAGACAGAAATTGTGACCTGACCTGTGTTCTTCGTGGCCTTAGACGTTCATGCCCGCGTTCAGTGAACATACCATGCCGACCGCATCCTGGTCAAATGGATTCCATTCAACATTGTCGGGAAAATGCGCTAGAACTTTGGACTTAAAGGTTCTCCGCAGGGGACTCTGCTCAAAATTCTCACCTAAAACAGAGGCGAGGAAAAAAAAGCAGATACAAACAAAGAAAGAGGGGAGAAAAAGAAGAAAAATTCAAAGCTTTGCATACTTCCGTGAGTGGACAAAAGGAGCAGAAAACAGTGTGAGGATCAGAAGTAGGTTTAAAATGCAGCTCTAGAGGAGAAAGCTATTGCACATTTGTCTCAAGAAAGACTGTATCGCACCAATTAAAGCTGTCAACTCCATCTCAGGCAGCATCGAAGTCTCCTCATCAGACAATTTGAGTAAAAAAAAACAAAATTGAGGGATTTCAATGCTTCCTGACAGCTTTAGTGGCAATACAAAGGAAAGCACAAAAAAGGAAGTCATAGAAAAGCACATTTTGAGTTGATTTGAACCCAGAGTAAAGCAGAAGTGATGCACACACCAAGCTAGTACTGAAACATCAGTTAGAGTGTCGAGGAGAGACTCGTGTGTGTGAGAATCAGAAGCAGTGATTGTCAAACATCAGCTCACTGTTGCACCGCCACTGAGGTGAGCGAGGGAGGAGGAGGAGGTTAGGAGGAGGAGGAAAATAAAGGAGGGGGTTCAGGGTGTGCCAACAGAAAGGTTCCCAAACCTGTGCAAGAAAATAAAAGGTTTGAAAAAACCAAACAGGGCTGCTGGGAGGGGTGAAACCAAGGTGTGCCAGGTTAAAGTTTGCAGGGTTAAAGCCGAGCTCAGGTTAGGAGGGGAGGAGTGTGTGTGGTGGGAGGGTTACCTTCGTTTGCCAATTTTCCTCTGGCCCCATCTCTGAATTTAGTAGCTTCTATATACTGGCATAAAGCTACACAACACATAAAACAAAAATAGAAGTTAAAAACCTGCTTCTGGGTGGTTAGCGCATCACTTCTCATCTGTGCAATCGCGTCCCCAGAGCTCTGAGCGAACAAACTGCCCGTCCACGCTGTGTCCGCTAGGCTGGCTAACCAAATGCAGCTAGTGGAGTCGTAACGCAAGGATAGAGCGTTTCTGTTTTTTCCTTCCTTAATCGACCATGCAAACCTAATTTTTAGCCAAAAGCTACGGCCATGCTAACATGCACATACTGGAGGGCCCTTTTTTGGAACTCCACCTGCTGCTAATAAGAGGATATCGAGATAATCATGTATGTTCCAGGCCGGGGTCATTCTAAAAGGTCACATGAGGTCAATGCGACGACCAGCATTAAAAATGACTGTATCTAACACAGACACACCCATCATGTATAATGCACGTGTCTGTAATACCGGTCAGTTGGCTGTCGTCATGCCGTCTTCATCCTCTTCTCAGATGTCTCCTCAATGACGTCAGACACACCAACAGCCATCAGCACAATCTCCCCCATTGTTCACGTGTGACTTCTTATCCAACCAGTTTACATAACGTCTCCGTGGTGTAAAGCGTCCCTCTAATACATGTATCTTCAGCAGGCAGTCATGGGACCGATTTAGAGACCCATCGGCCCCAGTATTGATGCACGAAGAGGCCACAGAGATAAACGAGACTATGGGATGTTTAGAAAACGGTCAGCATGCATTCGGGCACTTTGCTGTCACCATCTTCATGCAGTTGTGTGTCAAGCATCTCTGAAACCGTGCTACGGGTGGAGGAAAGCCAAGCTCGTGCAGCGCCGCAGCTGCATGAGAACTCTGTCATGCATGCCATTGATTCCTGTCTGTTTACGCACCAGTTTCAAACAGGCGGCAGCTAGCTTGCCGGGAAAACTCAGCCTCAGCTCACCTTTATCTCACTGCATTTAAGGCTTTCACAAACAATTTGTATTTGTTCATTTGCTTTGAGCCTTTTTTAAACATAATCTTAGCTAAAAATGTGAGAAATGCTGAGCACAATTGAAGTTTACTCAGGTAAAGTTTATTAGCCAAAGAGTCCAAAGTTGAGAGTCCAACTCAGCAGCCGAGTGGCCTGATAAACTATCTCAGATTAGCGTCATTCTATCAAAAAAATAAAAAGTGAGCTGACTTGTTGTTTGGTCCAAACTGCCTCTGAGGAGGAAACTAGGCCAGGGGTACAACCCAGATTTTAAAAACATCACACCATCACCAAGGACAGGTCAGCCAATGAGCTGGTTACCAAGTTGGAAGAGCAGAGTTGGACCTAAATGAGGCCTTATTTTTACCAAATTTTGATTCCAGTAGAGTCAAAGTTAGGCATAGTTTGAGGCAACGGGGTGTTCAAACCTTTGGGAATGCTGTAGTGATGTGTTTTCATGTTCTTGACTGTTTTGGCCAAATTCAAAGAGACAGAAATCAGCACAAAATGCTGCTGGGAATGAAAACAGAAAAGACGCCGTTTACCCTGCTTCATAACAACGGGTGACGGGTTTTAGATGCTGGCATTCCTATGCAGAGGTGCTGCTTTTGCCAGGTGTTTATGGTGGATTTCAAGCTGCTGTTACCGTGAAAACAATTAAATTGGAGTAGAAACTCTGTCTTCATTTGTCATAAAGCTTCTGTACCTAACTGAATTTTGCTGTTCCCACGTGATAAAATGAGACTTTAAAACGAAATAAAGGTCCCTCGCACTGGGAGAAATCTACGCTGAAATAACGTTAGACTCCATTACCCACAGCAGAGTGAAGGCACAGCTGAGCAGCAAAAATACCGACACTCCATCACCCAAAGGACCAGTACCGACAGAGAAAAGGCACCTTCTCAGCTAAACACACAGCAGCTCCTCCAAACTTCTCCAAGATGCTCTTATTCCCTTAGAAAAAAAAACTAATTTCCTCTAATAAAAACAATAAAACCTCATAAACAGGGTCCTTATTAGGTTAAAACCAGCCAGCCAGCATAGCAGCCTTCGTCCCTTTTCCTATGCAGATTTAAAAGTAAATGAATCACATTAAACAAATTCAATAAATTCTTTTAAAGAGAGAGGAACTGAAGTTGAATGTAGGATCAGGCTTCCAGCGAAGCGTGACGTTGGAGTCTGCCATCCTGAAGGACGTAGATTTAGCACGGTGCAGCACGGTGCAGGTTCGAGGGCCCTGCAACCACAGGTACAGGAGGAAAACACCTCCGAGGTTAGGAGGAACTGTTATTTTCCCCTCAGCAGACACCCCGCCGAAAACCTTCCAGTAATTCTTCAACAGTATTTTGTGGTTTGACATATTAAAAGGTGAGATAAGATCTAGAAACTCTCATAGTGGCTCCAAATTCACAAACAGCATCAAAAAAAAAAAAACTCCCCATGTACTACACAGGATGTATTTCCCCCCCGCCACCACCTTCCTGACAACGACACAAGAAAGGCTGATAATGGATGCTAAACGTTAGCTCCTCTTTGTCTAAACGCAAGTCTTCCTGCTGTAGAAGCATTCTTTTCTCTGCGGCAGATTTGAACTGAACCATAATATAAAGGTACGGTCCTTGAGTGAGCATCCATCATTGATGAGAAGCCTGAGCTCTTGATTCAACCATGGATGTTGTCGGTCAGTTTACAGGACGACTTTCAATGAGGCAGACAAGCGTCTCCTGTCCACCACCAGTATCTCACCTAAGCCAATTAGCTGTAAAACCTCATCGTCGCACCTTCCGACCAGGGCTATCGCTCCTCCACAGGTCTGGGGATGGAGGTAAATGACCGGAGAAATACCGCGGCGAGTCTATAAATTAACAATAAAGTAAAAATAACAAAGTTCACATTATGTATTTAAAGACAGCGTTCGTGTGGAGCCATTCATCCTCATTTGTTTGTGGAGTAGGGCTGGAGAAGAGAGGCTGCCTGGGAAATTCAAAAGGGCATTTAGCATTTGAATAAATGGAGCCTGTGTGAGTGCGCTGCTGTCCCTCGGCGCCCGGTGTTTTTTCGCTGTTGCCCCTAAGCCTGCGAGGTCATACATATGCTAATCGTGTCCTCATCGTGCTGCCAGGCGCTGTGCTTTACCCCATCCGCATCGACGGTTGCTCTTCCTGGTATTACAACGAGGATGAGTCTCCGTCGGAGCCATAACTGCGGTTTGAACGTCCAAACAGCTTTAGTTCTCACCGACCGAACCACAAAAATTTTGTCAGATTTCCTGCTGGCCAAGCACCACGCGTGCATGTGAAACACTTAAGTCTCACGCCCGAACCACAAACATTTGTCGAATTTCCGCCTGCTAAGCACCCACGCTGCATGTACATCCCGCAGTGCACTATGTTATTAAAGGCGACGGTCATTTTCGGACAGTCGCCAAAAAGCAACCCGCAGGAGGAGTTTCTTTGTTGTCGCGGTGATATTCAGTCTGCAACCGTGGAAATTCCACTCTTCCTGGCCCCTGACTTGACACTGAAAGGTGATGAGTGTAAGCAGCAGGCAGTAAGTAGAGCAGTTTCACAGCTGTGTGACCACACAGTCAACATGGCTGAGCTGCTCTTCGAGGAAGCGCTTCTGGTGAGCCCTCTTACAAGAACCATCACCGACACACACACACCGGGTGTTTACAGTCGCACAATCTGGGACAGAAAGGTGAGGACGGCGGACCTGCAACAGGACCCGCAGAACATCACTTTATGACTTATTCAAGGCTGAAAGAGCCGAGTCAAACTGGATGCAGACGTTTTACCCTCACTGCTTTAAATGCGATTTCAGGATTCACACACATACACACACACAAACAAGGATATAATATTCAATTGCCAAGATGAGGACGGTTGTCAGGGGTGTGTATAGAACTCTGGAGAAGTCCTTAGTGGATAAATGCACTCAAGAAAACAGGTGACTTTACAGTAGATGGAAGGTGGAAACATACACAAGCACTCTTTTACACGTTGTTGGATACACACTTGAAAGCAGAGGATTGGGTGTACAAAAGTTTTTTTTTAACACACGCTGTTTCTTGAAAGAGGAAGTCACTTTCTTTTTTTTCTGCAGGGCTCTCACTGGTGAAATCTGATTAAACTGCACAGAAATGTGTTAAATCTAGCAGAGGGGAGGAAACAACACTTCTTGGTGTTATTTCATGAAATGGGAGTTTTGGCAAACTTACACCAGACTAAAGAATAATACAACGAAACATAAGAAAGCTAGTTGAGTAACAGGATTGGTACTTGAGCCACAGTCATGTAACACGGTCAACCAGAGCTTACGAATTAGTCTGCTTAAAACAGCCTGTCGACGTGTTCAGGTCGGCCAGTTTGCTTTCAGACAACACATCCGCAATAACACTGAACGTCCTAAAGACAAATTATTAAACTAAATTAGATATTAACTTAAAGGGGGCTATTTTGTTTATGATTTGAGGCTTTTAAATGGAGCCTTCATCCAAAAACAGTCAGGGACACTGACTGAAGATCTGTAAACAGCTCCTCAGGACGGATTGAAATGAAAAAGGTCAAGGTTCATTCCCACTGTCGATGTGAAAATCCTCTCTTTCCTCAGCTGGCTCAAATCGTTATGAGTCGTTAAATCAATAACCTTTGTCATCGACACCTTTTCAGACGGAACCACCGTGGGTTGGTAGGTGTTTTGGGTTGGGGCCCAGTTTTACAAACACCTACACACCCATCAATGGCACAATTATTTACAGCACTTCATTTGAACGCTTCAGATAAATTGCTTGGGACTAGAAATAACGACTGTCCAATAACTATTAATGCCTTTTCTGAATTCTAATTTCTAACTATCTATCTAAAGAGGAGAGCAGCACTGGTCCCGGGGCCCTGAAGTCCATGCTCAGGGTCCTGACCCGTCCAGCATGCAGATGTGGAGCAGATGTCCGGCCCGTCCTCCCCACACACTCATGCCAGAGAGGAACCACCAACAGGTACTCCACAGCACCTGGGGCCCTAAAGGAGGCCCGTTTGAAAGGCGTGTGCATGCACCACAATGGCTGCATGCACCGTGCACAGTCGGGACCTCCTGGGCTCAGGGTGCCAGGTCGACCCCGGCGTGTCACACCTATTAGCTCATGCACGTCCTTTGGATTTCTGGTCGATTAAGTTGCGAGACTGACATCGGGTAGAGTCTGATGGTTACTAGACTTGTAATCGAGTTGCTCGCAATTTTATGCGCGTGTGTGTGTGCGTGTGCGTGTGTGTCTTATTGCGTTCGACTTGAATTTCGCGTCCGTGTGTTGGAGACACAAAAACAAGCGTGTAATCCATCGATTGTCGGCGAGCTCAGGCTGGGATCTGATCGGCTAGGCCTGGCGGCACATTCGCTTTGTGCTGGTTGGAATAAGGAAAAGAACACGCGTAAAAAGAGATAAATACACCACGGGCAGATTACGAGAGAGCAGAATGTTAACAATAACAGCGGGTTGTCGTTATTTCACTCTTCACCTCCGCGCCGTAGTAGCTATCGGTAGAATATCATCCCGACATTACATTTACCCCGATGGCTAATGTGCTTACCGGACAGTTCGTCGGGTTCCAGTCCGCTCTCTGTGTCGAGTCCGCAGATTACAAAATAATCTGCGAATCGGCAGGAACCGGAGCTGAAGCCGGTGGTCATTTTGAGACTGGTCCGGTGCTTCCCTTTTCCCTGCAAGGGAGCATATTAGAGCGACCCGGAGAGGCGCTTTGGTTCGGCCATCACAGATGCTGCGAAGCCTGAAAATCAGTACAGATTCTCAGCGAACCTGTTCGTCTGCCAACGGACACGACAAACAAACTTCCATTCCGGATCCTTCAGAATAAAACATCCACTAATTTTCTATATACACATTTGAAAGTTTTTATTTGTTTCAAACTACAATTTTTATATTTAAAGCAATTATTAGTACATAACATGTAACTAAATAGCATACAATCGGTAGAACGTGGTTGCTACGGTAGAATAAATGAAATCAAAGTAATTGATTGTTGTCTTATTTTTAGGACCATTTCTGGATTTCCGACTTCTTTCTTGATCACTACACTATGAACACCAGCTTTGCACATGTACCATATTAGGCCGTAATAATTCCCTTTTAGTTTGTTTTTAAATTATAGGCTAATATTTTTGTGCAGAGAAAACTGGACGTGGTCTTAAATAGTTATGAAGACAAAATCCAACTAAGTTTTCAGTTCAACATTTAAATTGTAAAATAAAATAGCACAGTTTGCATGTTATGGATAGAACATCTCCATGTCATAATCAGAAAATTAATTACATGACAAAAACTGTGTTAGATTTCTTTTTCTTTTATTTAATAATTGATCTATGTATTCTGTAAAGACCCCAGTCCGGGTTAATATTGTAATGTGTTATGGACAAGTGACAAATGAGTTATTAAAATCATCCATATTGGGGCCATACATATTATCAACCTTTCAATTAGATTAGGATTTTTATTTTCAAATATATTTACCCGTGCTGAATTTACTACAAAAAGCTTGTTCCAATCAAAGCATGGAGCTGCAGATGTTACAATAACCCCATCTGGTGGAACTAAAAGCTCAAAATACAATTTAATTTTCTAACGATAAAGAATCATGAAGAGGATAAGGTGCATGTTTCATTTTGAAAATTGATTCAGACCACTTAAATGATTTGATTAGTTAAAAAAAAAAAACTAGTAGAGTATTTTGCCGTTTGTACAAACTTCGTACAGCACACATCAGTTACACAAAGTTATACTGATGTGTGAGTGTTCTAGGGGTTAAACAGGGATTTGTTCTTTAACCTCTGATTACAGACAGAAAACACATTTAAAAGACAATTTAATATGAGTAGCAATAAAAATATCTAAGTGAAACAAGAGAGAAAACCCATTTTGGCACATAAAAGGACACCCTTCCAAAATAAAACTGTTTCTCTTTGACAGTAAGACATTTGGAAGCTTTATAGAATTCTTTTGCAACAGTTGTACAAACGCTACTCTCCTAACAATAATTCGGAGTCCTAAAAAAAAAGAGAGAAAAAATAAATAAACCAAAGCAGCGTTATATCCCGTGTTTTTATGAGCAATTTTCTCATCATTTTGGGTTTAAAAAGCCGAAATGGTCAGTATGTTTTATCAATTCTCCTTATTTTGAATAATTAATCATCCGGCAGTAGTACAAATTAAATGAAATTAAAGATAAGACATGAAAGGTAACATGAAACATTTTAAATAATTACAAAAAAAAACCTGCTATGCAGTTTAAGTTCAATAAGTTGCCTGCATGGACATTTGCTGCATCAGCGTCTCTGCTAATCACAGAGAACACGTTGCTGCAGCATCAATAAGTTAAGTTAGCAGACAGGCATAGAAAATTAAAAAATAAAAATAAAACAAAACAAAAAAAATGCTGAGATTAAGTCATGTTTTTCTCTGGGCTTTTCCATGTTGCTTTGTTGTGCCGAGTCCATTTCAAAATATATTCTGGTTGGAAGATGGCATGAAAAGGTGGCTTCTATTAAAAAAAAAACAAACAGAAAATAAATATAACGGGGCTGTGATACAGGCACCTTTTTGAGACGTTACGTGGAAACCCTGTTCGGCAATGAAAGCAGCACTGACAAAGGACAAGCATCACTTTTGTGTCCTCACCTTCATCACATTTTCACACTGCATAACATTTTCCAAGGCGAGCGACAGGCATCACCTTCACAACTAAAAACCACGATTAAAAGCACTGCGACAAGGTTATTGCTGTGTTGGTGCCGGTATGGCTAAAATGGCTAAAAATTGGACACAGACATTTTATGAAGGGACAAAACTCAAAAACTTAAAGGTGCAACTACATGGATATAAGTATTTTTACTGCCTGTAGATGTTCACAGAAAAAAAAAAAAAGACTACAGGTAGCACCGATAATCATCACAAATCATACATTTCATAAATAGATCATTTCATAAATAGAAATGTAATTTTTATGTATGTACAAAATGTGCCACAATGAATGAGGAAAAAAACCAAACAGGTGTGCAGGCAGCAGCCCGGTAGTATTTTCCCAATGTCGGGGGGACTACCTACCACCAAGTGCTTTCATGCGCTGTGAATTCTCCCACCCGCAGCGCATGGACAGCTGTATCTGAGACCAAGGCAGGGCACCTGTAACCACAGCTGCACGTTCCTGAGCCGAGAGAAGGGATGCTGGAACCGGGAGATAAGGAGGTGAGGTGTTTGGCCTTCTACTCTAGTTTCTTCTGCAGTTTTTTCTGGAAGCAGACCGGCAGGATCGAGAGCACGGCCAGAATCCCGAGCACAGCCAGAGAGTTCCAGGACACAGCCTCCCCGGCTGTTGTTAGCTTGTACAGTGTGGTGCCGGCGTTGATCGCTACAAACGATGGTGGGGCAACTCCTTCGAATGGCAGAGATTCAACAGAGTTGAGAAAAGACACAACACCACAGCAACGTGGCACATGGCAGATGGGACGCACGGGCTTACCAAGAAAAGTACCAACGAAGAAGACCCCCAAAGGCACATTGATGACAGGGGAGGTAATGTTGATGAACCAGTTAGGGAGGAACGGCGTTATCCTCAGGAAGATGATGTAGTTGATTAAATGGTCCCGATGTTTTTCAACCTGTGTACAAACACCACTATAAAACACCTGATTTACTGGTTTGAAGCAACATTAAAACAGTTCTCCAATGTCAAAATGCTGTTGATTATTTATGATCACCAGGTTTATTGATAATGAGTGCTGGTTTTTACCTGCTGGGACCATTTCTGGGCTTTCTCCGACAGATATTTGTAGACTATGGGTCTACCCACCAGATATGACAGCATGTAGCAAAAGGAAGCACCCAGACCAGAGCACTGTGGGTAAGAGAAAACACATTATAGAGAAAACACAAAAACAGGTGGTAATCTCTGTCTCAGTGTACACATTTTCAGCTTTAGTAGTGCCTAATAATACTGCTACACTGTATCCCCACAGAATTGCCACCATTGGAGTT
>CAAE01014581.1:1865527-1880295 GCA_000180735.1 Tetraodon nigroviridis | reverse complement strand
AGTGTTGGTTTCTTTGGCGCTTGACAAACAGGTTAATTCATTACCGCCACCAACTGTTGTGGAAGGTGTATCTATTTACCCAATGTAATTTGTAATTGTAAAAAAAAAATAAGTATATATCCTGCTCAGAGCTTTTACTTCTTCAGTATTGAAACAATATTTAAAATTTCTGGGGTTTTTTTTGTCTCAATATTCAACGTTTATATTCCTAATCATAAACGTGCTTATCAGCCCTACGTGTCCAAATCTCATTCGTGATATATATTTTTTTTAATTTCTCTTTCTTCCTGATCTCATTTCCCCAACTTTCCTTTGTATTTAATTCCTCGGTAACTGACAGCGCTGTGTGCAGTCTTGGGAGAATTTAGATCTTATTTGACAGTGCGTTTTTTTCATGTGTTGACTGATAGAAAAGCTAGTGACATCTCTTTTAAAATCAATATGTACTCTTCATTGTAGCCATTTCGCATTTATGTCTAGAATCTGTTGCATTTCAACATATTTTTTTTTTATTATTACAAACACAATCAGATTTTTTCATTTTCCGCTTGAGGTTTAAATTAAAATAACACGTACACACACGATGCACCATTGACATAAATAATGTCAATGTAAATGTAAATTTATTATGTTGCAACTGGATTTTTTGGCAGGATAGAGCCACGGCTCAGACGAACCATATGAATAAAAAGCGAAAAAGGTTTTTGAGGTATAAACTCATGACTGGGGGGGTTTGGCTATGCGCCATGAAAGATCAAGCCTCAAGGGTTCCCCAGTCCTTTGGTCGTCTAATTTGTATTTTGATCTTAATAGGCCAGGAGGGTGGTTGGGGGCATCCTTTTGTTCAATTTTTGTTAATAAGTTATCCATCCAAACAAATAAAAAACCCATAAGAACTACAACTCCCATCTACAACCATTGTCGCCGGATGTTCGTGTGGCACAAATTTGGCGCTGATCAATCCGGGTACTTTATTCGCTGCTTCCTTTCGCGCCGGGTAACCGGAGAGCCGTGCGTCCATGTGCGCGTCGCCCGAGAACTGATAGACGTCTGAAATCTGAAAATCCGAGCCGTGAAGAGAGTTCTTTCCTAATGGATCCCGATGCTTTGATCGAGGCCCTTCGGGGCACGATGGACCCCACGCTGCGAGAGGCCGCCGAGAGACAGCTGAACGAGGTAAAAGTTGGGATTAGCGCTGAATTGTGATGGAGGTTGTGGCGCCGTCTGTGTTCGGGCCTCGGACGTTGACAACATCAAGATGGTGCGATCACGCACATCGGAGTCTGCTTACGTTGCGACGAAACGTTGGCATTTCGGGCTCTTTTAACGTGCGACCCGTAACGCTGCTCTGTCTGTCGATATTTACCAATGTAGGACAACTGTTATGACATCGGTGGGGTTTTTAGGACGACAACATTGTGCCAAATTGGAAGAGAAATGATTCCCGTTAGCTTCACGTTGGGCCAGCTGTGCGGCTAAAGCTAAACAAGTCAACACTTCTTATTCTAGCATGTGAGCGCGACGTAATACAGCTATAATAACCCCGGTGTGTTGGAATACATGAAACATTGGTTGGATCTCGGCATTATGTCGGTGAACTTGTGTGATTTGGGGCTAGCTGAGGCTGTTGTCGGCTAGTCGGGCTAACTTTGCTAGGTGAGCTGCCTAGCTCTGCCATAGCTGCTGCTCACGTGTCACTGTGACGAGCCCTGAACTGATGACATTCTTGAAACTCTGACTACTATTTGCGAAATCAACGAACTTTTCCTCTTTATTTGTTTGGTGCAACGTGTTTTGCCCCACCAACGAGTACATGAAAAGTGGAAATGTGATGTTTGATTAGCAGAGTTCCACGTGAGCTAATGGTAACCAAGTAATGGCATGTTAGCAAAGCTGCCCCGTGTTGTATCAATATTGTGTTCCTGTGGTGTTTTTACACCACTAATGTGTAAATAAATGCGAGAGATTTGGAAAAGAGGTGGCAGGGAAAAAAAATATGAAATATTTCTTTTTGTTTTCACTTGATACAAGTTTTGTGTGCGTGTGTGTGTGACCTATGTTAAATCCAAGGCCTTTTCTTTACACACACACACACACACACACACACGTACTGACAGCTGGGCTCATGTAAAAGAGTGGAGTTTGACATGTTTTGATAGGACAAAAACAGTTTGTTTGTTTAGCAGGAAGATTAAATGAATTTGCTTAATTCCAAATGAGTTGATTTGCTTGGTTATATATAATTACGGAAAGACAAATAATCTTTGTTTTACCTTATATTTCTCTGTCCTAATACAGGAGTGAAATGAGCTTTTATTGGAGCGTATTGTTCCTACTTGAGTTTAACTACCAGAATGCAAAATCAGCTGCTTGAAATGCGTTAAACCAAAATGGTGTTTGCCGAGTTGCCTTAAATGACAATATATGAGAAACATGGCATTACAGTCAGATTTTTTCTCAGCGTGGAAAAGAATGACATTGATTGTGCAACACAGGTTTGAGCTGGTATGTAAATGGTGACGGTGTCCATCTGCTTGCCTTTCTCAGGGTCACACCCAGGTAAATTTCGTGTCCACTCTGCTGCGTATCACCATGTCTGATCAGCTGGATTTGCCTGTTAGGCAAGCAGGTAAGCGTAAACTGTGATGAAAACAATGGCCTATGTTTAGCTGAACATTTGAAGCATGGGGAGAAAAAACACCACAGTATGCACAACTTGTTTTACACTGGTTTGTGTATTACTTAGGTTACTGGGATGACCACAGCCAGAAATATAGCAAATATTTTCTACTGGCCTTGGTTTAGCTTGTTTGGCTAAGTCCTGTCAAGATGCTTTCCTTTAGAATAGGAATAAACCCTAGGGACTTTATTTGATTATCATCTGATAGTACTCTGTAGCAGCTTTTGTCCCTCTCGGGCATCCATGAACGCTCTGTGGAAGAACATTTCTGCTTTTGTGTTGCTTTGTATCGAGTAGATCTACATAAGATTATTCAGACACTAGTAATATCCTCCATGACTGTGAGTCAAGTGGGTTGCTTATATAATGTGTTCAGAAAGATAATTTAGTGATGATCTTGTGAGTGTGGGGTTAACGTGTTCTACTGAAGTTCAGCAGCTGCTTTGAGATGGTTAATGTAGCTCATTCTGTGCTTGGTGAACTGTTGCCGTCTGAGAAAATGTTCAAATTATAGAAAATACTCAGATAATATGGAGGGGGGGGGGGGTCATCCTTTAATGTAATAAGCCATATTACCAGCTGCAGCAAAAACTACTAGGTTTGTTATATAAAGTAAATAAGCTTTTGGCAGGTACAGTGTGTACATTGTTGCTATTGTAAACAACAGATAGGGACTGGGAGGACAGGAATCTTCCCACTACAACCAGTCACACTTGGTGTTGATTAAATGGATTGCTCAAGGTGCTCTGGGTATCTTTTCCTCTCTCTCTCTTCTCACCGCTGCTCTGATGATGTGACTATACATCAGATGCATAAATAACCCTTTGCGCATAAATGTGGGTTGTGTCGGCTGTCTGGTTTGTATCTGCTACGTTTACGCAAGAAGAAAGTAAATGACAATTGGAGAACACCGCCCCTCACACACGTTTCTTTTGAAAATGCCTTTTAACACGAGCGTTTGGTTGGTGTGTTCTGGTCATTAAAAGCAGTTTTTGCCTCTGCCCAGGTGTCATTTATCTGAAGAACATGATAACTCAGCACTGGAGCGATGGTGACGGTTCAGGCACAGAGACGCCTGTCAAAAACATTCCCGACGAGGACAGGCAGTTCATCCGAGACAACATCGTGGAGGCCATCATCCACTCCCCCGAGCGCATCAGGTATGGATGCAGCCACGTGTCGGCCCGAGTCCGGATGGGACCTTTCTAACTCCGCCGATCTTCATCTGCACTTTTGCACCTGTCAGGGTACAGTTGACAACCTGCATCCACCATATGATCAAGCATGACTACCCTGGGAAGTGGACCGCCATCGTGGACAAGATTGGCTTCTATCTGCAGTCGGACAACAGTGCGGGATGGCTCGGCATCCTGCTCTGCCTCTACCAGCTGGTCAAAAACTATGAGTAAGTCCGACTTGTTTGGGGGGGGTTGCAGCTCGGCGTTGCGTCCAGATTGGGTCTGTGACAACGGGAGTGTGTGTGTGTGGCGCAGATATAAGAAACCAGAGGAGCGTCAACCCTTGGTGGCTGCCATGCACATCTTCATGCCCATGCTGAAGGACCGCTTCATTCAGCTGCTCCTCGACCACTCCAGCGACTCTGTGCTTGTGCAGAAACAGATCTTCAAGATCCTCTACGCCCTTTTCCAGGTAATGGAGGCACAAGACTGGCTGTTTTGTGGCGCTCGGTCGGTTTGGTGTTCCTTTCCTTCCTTTCCTGACTGAACCGTCTCTGCAGTACAACCTCCCCCTGGAACTCATCAACAGACAGAACCTGACAGAATGGATGGAGATCCTGAAGACAGTGGTCGACAGAGATGTTCCTTTGGTAAAAAAAAAAAAAAAAAAAAGAGAGAAAAATTGTTTGGCTTGCATCTAGTTTCTGAAAGCGCTCCCAGTGTGTAAACGCTGTTCTTGAAATTTGCAGGAAACAGCACAAATAGACGAAGATGAACGGCCAGAGCTGCCGTGGTGGAAGTGTAAGAAGTGGGCTCTTCACATCCTGGCTCGCCTGTTTGAGAGGTCAGCAAACCCCGCAGTAACTTTTTCAACCGTTTGTTTGCGTGTGGCGATTTCACCGCTGCTGTCTTCAACTGTGGTGGCAGGTATGGAAGCCCTGGCAACACAACCAAAGAGTACACAGAGTTTGCTGAACTTTTCCTGAAGGAATATGCAGTTTCTGCTCAGCAGGTAGGAACTTGGGAAGGGCCGAGGGGTGACGGCAGCTTTCCAGGTCGACTTGCGCGTTCCCTCATGTGAGCCTTTTTCTACCAGGTTCTGTTGAAAGTTTTATACCAGTACAAGGAGAAGCAGTACGTGGCTCCAAGGGTGCTCCAGCAGACTCTCAACTATATCAACCAGGGTATCGCTCATGCTCTGACATGGAGAAACCTCAAACCACACATCCAGGTATTGTTTTAACTCATCACTTTCCATCTCAACAGCTCCATCCACCTGAGAGGATATGATAGGACTTTGATTTTTCTTACCTTTTTCCCCCCAGGGCATCATTCAGGACGTGGTTTTCCCCCTCATGTGTTACACAGACAGTGATGATGAGCTGTGGCAGGAGGATCCATACGAGTACATTCGCATGAAGTTTGGTAAGCGAAGAAGATGGAAGCTGTAGCCGAGGAGGGTTCAGGCTGCTGACCGCTAACCTTTCTGGCTGGATTCTGCTGTGTCCTTCAGATGTGTTTGAGGACTTCATCTCTCCGACAACTGCAGCACAGACTCTCCTCTTCACCGCCTGCAACAAAAGGAAAGAGGCGAGTGGAAGTATTTTCTGCTCATTTCCTCAAAGCTGAATTACCTCTGAGTGGATAAACAAGCAATTAAGTCTCCTCCTCCTCACAAGTCCTGTCTAACTTAATCCGTTATCCTTTTGTACGGCGCGAAGGTACTGCTAAAGACCATGGGTTTCTGCTACCACATTCTCACCGATCAAACATGTGACCCCCGGAAAAAGGACGGAGCCCTTCACATGATCGGCTCTTTGGCTGAAATCCTGCTGAAGGTACACACATGCAGTCCGAGTCAGCGTCGCCATCTTCTAATCGTTTGTCGCGCTTCAAAATCTTTTTTTTTTTTTTTTTAAATCTCTGCACAGAAAAAAATTTACAAGGACCAGATGGAGTTGATGCTGCAGAATCACGTCTTCCCCCTCTTCCGCAGTGAACTGGGCTACATGAGAGCCAGGGTACGGGTTCTTTCATTTCTGCTCCAGCAGCCGTCTTAGAGTCTAGATCGTTCCCAGTCTCACCGCGCTGGTCGGGTTCCGTCCCACAGGCCTGCTGGGTGCTGCATTACTTCTGCGAGGTGAAGTTCAAAAGCGACCAGAACCTGCAGACGGCCCTGGAGCTGACGCGCCTCTGTCTCATCAACGACAACGAGATGCCGGTTAAAGTCGAAGCCGCCATTGCCCTGCAGGTTCTCATCAGCAACCAGGAGAAAGGCACGCTGGATTCTGTTCTCTAAAAGTTCTCAATAAAGTTCTGAACGGGCGTTTTATACCATCTCCTCATTCTTTTCTCAGCCAAAGAATACATCACCCCCTTCATCCGACCCGTGATGCAAGCGCTCCTCCACATCGTCAGGGAGACAGAGAACGACGATCTCACTAATGTCATTCAGAAGATGATCTGTGAATACAGTGAAGAGGTCACGCCGATAGCGGTGGAGATGACGCAGCACTTGGTAAGATCACCATTGTGACGCACGTTGATGTCACCATGAGCTGATGGAGCGACTACACACACGCGCGTACATTTACTCCTTCACGGTCGTGAACGGTGGTTTCAGTTTAAGTGAAGATGCGAATTTAAGCCACCGTCGTTTTAATATTTGTCCATCTCTACAGGCCATGACGTTCAACCACGTGATTCAGGCGGGCACGGACGAGGAGGGCAGCGATGACAAAGCTGTGACCGCCATGGGCATCCTGAACACCATCGACACACTGCTGAGCGTGGTGGAAGACCACAAAGAGGTGGGCAGCCTTACCGCTAGTCCCACATTCACAAAAACCCAAAAATGCAGGCGTAGCGCTGCGTCTCAGCGGCTCGGACCATAAACGCAGCTCTCGTTGTTGCCAACACGCTGCTGCTACCCACCAACTCTTGGGAACACGCGCTTCCCCACCCGCCCCCGTGTTTGAAATGACTCAGAAACTGAAGCGGACACTAGAAATAGTGCCGGAGCGCTCTGACAGCACATTTGTCTAAACTTAGGACTGTGGGTGCTCGCAAATAAAAAGCTTTTGTGTTCAGCCAGGAATTCTTTTAAACTGAGAGATCGGTTTAATTGCGTAACAAGCGCAGGAGCCCGGACCGTCACATTCCGGTCAGAATAGGAACCGTTTATAGCCGCGGCAGCACTTTCCCTCTGCTGCCGCGGTGCCAGAAATGTTGCGTCTGCCTCTCTGCTCGGAAAAACCACCGATCTACAACTCAAACCTTGTCTCGTTCACATAAAAAGTCTGTTTCCAGCCATAAAAAGCGGCTTGTTTGATTGTTGCAGATCACGAAGCAGCTGGAGGGAATCTGTCTGCAGGTCATCGGCACAGTGCTCCAGCAGCACGTACTGGGTCAGTATCGGTGCCGCCTCGGGTCCGGCGGCATGCGCCGCGCTCGATGAAATGGATTATTTGTCTAAGGCAGCTCCTTCTTTTTTGGAAACCTAGAATTCTACGAGGAGATTCTGTCCCTGGCTCACAGCCTGACCTGCCAGCAGGTGTCCCCTCAAATGTGGCAACTCCTCCCGCTGGTGTACGAAGTCTTCCAGCAGGACGGCTTTGACTACTTCACAGGTAAACCGGGGCCGGTCTGCGATCCGTCCATATCTTTATCCTCTTCCCCCTTTTCCTGATGAACGAGTCGTGCTGCGTTTCAGATATGATGCCTCTTCTCCACAACTACGTCACGGTGGACACGGACACCCTGTTGTCCGACACCAAGTTCCTGGAGATCATTTATAACATGTGCAAGAAGGTAAATGTGTGCCTTTGCTGAGTGCTCTTGATATTTGGGCGGTTTACCGGATTTTCGCCTCCCAGGTTTTGACGGGCGACCCAGGCGAGGACCCAGAGTGCCACGCGGCCAAGCTGCTGGAGGTCATCATCCTGCAGTGCAAAGGTCGTGGGATTGACCGGGTCAGTGGCAGACAACCAGCGCTTTTGGCTCCCGGGTCCAAGCTGCTGTTTTTCTCCAGGATTCATCCTCTTTTTCTGCCGCTGTCGCAGGTGGTGCCTCTGTTCGTGGACGCCGCGCTGGAGCGTCTGACTCGGGAGGTGAAGACCAGCGAGCTGAGGACCATGTGCCTACAGGTGGCCATCGCAGCACTTTATTACAGCCCGCCTCTCCTCCTCAACACACTGGAGAACCTCCGCTTTCCCAACAACACTGAACCCATCACAAACCACTTCATCACCCAGTGGCTCAAGGACGTCGACTGCTTCCTCGGGTGAGAGTTGGATGCTGCAGGAAGCCTTTTGGTTTTCGAGTCGCTCGTTCTCACCGAGCCAGGCGCCGTTTCTCTCGCAGCCTCCACGACAGGAAGATGTGCATCCTCGGGCTGTGCGCGCTCATGGACCTGGAGCACAGGCCTCAGGTGGTCAACCAGGCGGCCGGACAGCTCCTTCCAGCGGCCATCCTCCTGTTCAACGGCCTGAAGAGGGCGTACGCCTGCAGGGCAGAACACGACAACGACGAGGACGAGGACGACGAAGACGGGGAAGAGGAGGACGATGCTGGTGGGAGTCCAGTGTTATTCTGAGAATCTTTGTCTAATTTTGCTTCCACATCTTGGCTGCGTTGCTGACGGCAGTCTGACTGACTCTCCTTGTAGCGGAGCTGGGCAGCGACGAGGACGACATTGACGAAGAGGGGCAGGAGTACCTGGAGATGCTCGCCAAGCAGGCTGGAGAGGACGGAGACGACGAAGACTGGGAGGAGGACGACGCCGAGGAGACGGCGCTGGAGGGCTACACTACGACCGTGGACGACGAAGACAACTTCGTGGACGAGTACCAGATCTTCAAAGCCATACTGCAGAGTAAGAGCCTCGGATCGGTGGCTCCTCCCGGCAGAGGTGGCCCCGTTGAACGCGTTGTCTCTTTACCGCCCGGCAGATATTCAGACCCGTGACCCGGCGTGGTACCAGGCGCTCACACAGGCCCTCGACGAGGAACAGAGGAAACACCTTCAGGACATCGGAACACTTGCAGACCAGAGGCGGGCGGCACACGGTGAGCACCCGCCGGGACCGTCCTCTCGCTGCCCGAGCGCCCGTCTGACCACGTCTGCTTTGCTTACAGAATCCAAGATGATCGAGAAACACGGCGGCTACAAGTTCACAGCGCCGGTGGTGCCGTCTAGTTTCAACTTTGGAGGCAGCGCTCCTGGGATGAATTGAATCACCTGTTCTACTTTTTATTACTCTGTGACTGATTGTAGTGAAGTGAAAAAAAAAAAAAGCTTGTGTTGTTCCCTTAAGTAGTGGTTCTGGAACTGGTTCTTCTCAGTCATTCTTCAGTCTGTCTGATGGGGAAAAATAGCACCAGAAGATGCGGGAAAGCAACCAAAATGCAACCAATGGCTGGGAACTTGAGTGTGACGCAAGACAAGAAGCTCTGAACGTTGTTTTCTGGAGCCCAGGATGGAGGAGGATACCAGGATGCCAACTCTAGTTCTTTCTTTAGTTGTTTTTTGTTTTGTTTTTTTCCAAACTAATAGTTGCAAATTGATAATGGCATTAAATATTTCATTATCACTATTGTGGCTAAAAGATCACAAGACACAGTCACACCTCTGGGAGTTGGGATATCTCTAATAATACATAAACAAGCATGTTTATGTATATAACAAGCCAAGGTTAGCCCCCCAACCTTTTTTTTTTTTAATATTGTGTTTAAGTAGCCTTGGCTCAAACAACCAGAGGTATTTGTAAGGTGTTAACAGTTGTATTCATATGTAGCATATTGGATACGTGATAGCACTATGTGATGCCTGATCTCTGTAAAATAACGACAAGCACTTTCATATTGTTCAGGTCTCAGCCTTCTGTATCAGACTGAAATTTTTTTTAAAATTGAGGACTATTTAAAATGAAATGAGCTGCAACTTTGTTACTTTGCAAGCGACTCGGTTAATGGCAGAGCAGGTCAGCGGGCAACAGAACTATGAATTTCGTGGAAAAGGGGATGCTCTTGGTGTTCGGGAAGGCTGCAGGACATGTTTGTGAGCGCCGTAATCGTCAGGCTCTCAAGCTTTTGGTTGGTGTATGGATGAACCATCTATATATACAACATTAAAAAAAGAAAAGCTAAGGGAAAATGTTTGCGTGTTTCTTTACCAGAACGTTTTGGGTTTTTTTTTTTTTAACTTATGTGATGGAGTTGAACAGATTTAGCTGCCCATTTTGGATTTATTTTATTTTAACAAGTGTTGCCAAAACTTCCTTTTTGGCTTTTATCATCTTTGCAGGGCCCACTGACCCAAATTACTCCAGGCTCTCATTAATATAACATCAGTTCAGTCAGTCTCAGTTATATGTTATGTTTTCCTACTCTTTGTCTTTAAAACTATATTTTAAAGCTGCAACTGTTATTTTACTGGTTGAACACTGGGAATTGTTTTAAATTTACCACTTAATTTAAAAAAAAATCATCTATTGTTCTTACACATTTTGGACGTACACTAGGGGGCGCTGCAGCCGCGTTGCGGTGAGTGTGCGTTAGACCGTAGTTTGAAACAAATTTTTTTTAAAAACCCCTCTGAAGCGACAGAGGAGCCAGTCCGGAGTCCAGATGACATGTGGCTTCGAGAGGAGCTCCTTAGGTCTATATGGCACGCCTTCACGGCCCTGGACCTGGACCAGCGGGGGAAAGTGTCCAAGTCCCAGCTCAAGGTGCGTTCACGGACTTTCAGACGATCATCTGAAAAATATCCAGAAAACGAGGTTTACGAAATATAGAATAAAAAGCTATGACGCAACTTTTAATGTATGCTTTAGTTAAAGACCTAAAAATCCGTTATTGAGTTTGTAACATTGCAATTTTCCCATCAAAACAACCAATAAAAATGTTATTTATACCGCACAAATTAGTTTTATATCGCACTGAGTTGAGACTTTTTTTTTTAACTTTTTGTCTTTGCTTGTAAAATGCACAATTTAAAAAAAAAAAAAACTAGGTAGTTAAGTGTATCTTTTAATCATTTAATATTAAAATAAAATACCTTTTCATTCTAAATTCACTTTCTTGAAGGTCGATAATGTTCTTGACAAGGAGAGCGTCATAGGAGCGCATCATATGTCTCCTTTTTGCTGTTTAGGTGCTGTCACATAACCTTTGCACAGTGATGAAGATCCCTCACGACCCCGTGGCCCTTGAAGAGCATTTCGCAGACAATAACGAAGGACCCCTGTCCAGCCAGGGCTACATGCCTTATCTGAACCGCTTCATTCTGGACAAGGTGGGGCCAGCACTGAAGTACAGAAACAGCTGCTCTGGGTCGGGTCCTCAGTCAGCCTGAAACAGATTTTTTAGGTATAAAAAAAGAGGTAGAAATGAGTACATATGAAGGAAGGGAAGATGTCCCAAAAAAAGAAACAGGAACTTTGCAGCCAGGGCTGTTTTGTGGCACATCAGACCACATAAACAGACTAAATAATCAGTCGTGACTGTACGACGACACATCAGGCTGCGGAGCTTTAGTCTGGCCTGGTTCTGCTGAGAGTTCTGCTGGTCCTCTAAGTTGGTAAACTGGACCAACTCTGGTGCGTTGGTTCGTAAACAGGCCTGTTTTGTTCTTGCGTTTCACTCTGAGGCTGTGCCCTGAATAAAGATGAGGCGTTGGGTGCTGGCAGCCTGCAGGACAAACGAGCCGCTGCTCAGCTTGTGTAATCACCTTTTCCTGCGCTGGTCGGGCCAGAAGGTTCTGGGTTTGACTCCAAGCTGTGGACGATCTGGCTGAGCCTATGAGTGGTTTTTTCTGAGCATTCCACAGTCCCACAGCCCAAAAACACCCAGATCAGGTGGATGGAGACTTGGCCTGGGATCATTAGAAACAAGCAGACGATGGATGGATGGATGGATGGATGAGGTGTGTGTTTTCTTTCTCAGGTAAAAGAAGAGTTTGACATACTGGAGTTCAACAAGATGTGCTGGACTCTGTGTTGCAAGAAAAACATCTCCGTCAAGCATCTGCCGATCTCAGAGGACGATGCGTTCAAGGTCTGGTGCATCTTCAACTTTCTGGCAGAAGACAACTATCCCCTCGTCATCGTGGTCCAGGAGGTGAGGAGGACCCTCAGGGACGGTCCCCTGCATGCCTGCAAAGCCAGCCGGTGGAACTGTTTTGAATTCTCTTTCTCAGATCGAGTACCTGCTCCGAAAGCTGATGGAGGCCAGCGGCGGCGAAGGCTGCGGGTGGAGCGAGGAGAAGCTGCGCCTGAGTTTGAAGACCAGCAGTCTGACCGTGTGGGAGCTGATCGACCTGCTGGGGACAGGCTACTTCAGCAGGGGCCTCAGCAATCGCACCCTGGCCATGGGCATCAACGAGGTCTTCCAGGAGCTCATCCTGGACGTGCTGAAGCAGGTGGGACCAGAGCCCAGTGAAACCCTCAATTCAACACCTGGGCTCCTCAAGGGGTCATGTGGGGGCCTAATGAGTGGAGCTCAAACCAAAGTCAGATAAGGTGAAGTTTAGGACATTCACGTGGCTCCTCTGAGATGTAAAAACTGTATTTACGCCATCTTTAACAGCAGCTCAGAACAAGCAAAAAGTGGACGTCTAACTTTCCTCCACTCGACTGATCGTCTGGAATGTTTAGCTGTCAATTCCGGTGAGAAATCCTGAAGTTCAAATAAGAAATTTCCATCTTGGGGACTGTTTTGAAGGGCTACATGATGAAGAAGGGACACAAACGGAAGAACTGGACGGAGCGCTGGTTTGTCCTTCGACCCAACTCGCTGTCGTACTACGTCTCCGAAGATCTGCTGGAGAAAAGAGGAGACATCGCCCTGGACCAGATCTACAGCGTGGAGGTCAACAGCGTGCAGCTGTCGTTAGCCTTAGACCAGAAGGAGAGCGTGGAGGCCTGAGGTCCCCTCAGACCTGAAGCTTCACCTTCAGATTCAGTCTTTCAGCCTGGACTCGCTCTTCACTTTATTTGTGCGTTCTTCTTTCTCTCCCGCAGTCTGTGGCAGATAAAGAAGGAAGGAAGTGCTTGTTCATCATCAAGTGCAGTGATAAAAGCTTCGAGATCAGTGCCTCGGATAAGAAGAAAAAGCAGGAATGGATTCAAGGTGTTTTTCTCCGGTCCAGGTCAGAAACAAGGACCTGCGGCTGCTAACCGGAATGTTTCCCTGCTGCATTCCAGCCATCCAAACCTGCCTCCAGCACCTGAGCCTGGGGCTGCTGTCTCCCCACCGGGAAGCTCGGCTCCGGCGCAAAGAGCTGCGGCAGAAGCAGCAGGTGGAGGTGAAAGACCTGGAGGAGAAGATGAAGCGGCTGCAGGCGGCCAACGAGCACAAGCAGCAGCAGCTGGAGGACATGAGGAAGGTAGCGTCTTCAGAGGCCTGCGTGTGGTGGAGGGAAGTCTGGTCGCAAATTTAAAACAGGAAATAAATAATCCAACCGTCCGGATTTGAAACCACGGCTTCATCATCCGTAAATAGACAAACGAATACTGTTCGGGATTTTCCCGGCTCCGCTCGTGAGGGATAACTCAATGATCAGCCTCAGGGATCAGGCAGATATCTGCTGATCTGACCTGGGCCAGCCGTCGAGTCACCAGGGGAGACGTGCAGGTCAGGGACTTGCATGCTGGTAAATGTACTGGAACCCCTAATTGCAGGCGGTGGAGCGTGAAGGGTAGAAGGAGAAGTAAAACCAGATATGCAAACACGTGCATATCTGCTGTTCACATCTGCAGGAGGAAAGCAGTTTGACACGTTCTCACTTTCAACATCTGACACCTCTCTCCTCTTTCACGTCACGCTTCTTTTGCTTCGACCACATTGCTTCAGATCCTAACAGTTCCCAAACATGTTATTTTGCTTTTTTATCGACTTTGATCACCTGATGAGGCCCCAGCACTGAAGCAGGAGTTCAATCTCTCTTTGTGCTGAGCAGAAAATGGAGGAGGCTGCAGGGAGAGCAACAATGGAGGAGCAGAGGAGGAGGAGGACGCAGGCAGACCTGCAAAACCGCTACCAACAGGACCTGGAGAGAGAGAAGATGGTATCGCCGCCTCGCAGCGTGGACACCAGTATTTAAAAAAACACCAAAAAACCCCCCAAATGTTCACCTGCGTCATGTGTGTTTGATTCAGGTGCGTCAGCAGATGGAGGAGCAGATGGCCCAGAAGTCCAGTGAGCTGGATGCAGTACCTGCAGCGCGTCAGAGAGCTGGAGGACATGTACCACCAACTGGAGGAGGCCTTGGAGGATGAGCGGCAGGCCAAGGCGGACGAGGAGGCCATGCGCAGGCTGCAGGCCAGGTGCACCAACACACTCCTGTCTGTGGGCCGCTCGCGTGCGGGTTTTCACCTCTCTGCCAATGCGCGTGTGTGTGTGTGTGCGTGCGTGTGTGTACTGTGATGGACTGGTGAGATGTGCGGAGTGTATTCCCGCCTCTCACAAAGTGACCTCTTGGATTATCAATGAAAATCCAACTTGGTCAGCAACGAACTCATCACACCTGTTCTTTACAAGGAGGTAAAGTGAAAATTGTTGTCCTCCCCCCATCCCAGGCTTCTGAATGAGGAGGCAGGTAAGAGGGCAGAACTGGAGCAGCTCCACCTCCATCAGCAGCGGGCGCTGTCCCAGACGAAGGCAGAAAAACAAGAGCTGGCGGCCGAACAGCTGGCCAAGGAGAGACAGCTGGAGGCGGCCATGTTACAGCTGCAAACACTGGAGAGGGAGAGGCAGGAGGCACTGGAGAAATACGGCGTAAGGCCACACGGTGTAGAAACTCTCATTGAGACACCTTTTGCTCTTTATCACACCCATTCTTGATCATCTGAGGTAATTGTTTGCAAACTGCAGCGTTTGAATTAACAAACTTAATCAAGCGAAACGGCTCCC
>CAAE01014581.1:1825495-1836459 GCA_000180735.1 Tetraodon nigroviridis | reverse complement strand
TTGTGTTCTTTATCAAAGCAGTTGACTTTGTGAAATTTGTGCTAAACTGTCCTTGAATACTTTTTCATCACACATACATTCTACCCGAGTCCATGTCTACAGGAGAGAAAAACCCTGTCTGCTCACCCTGGTGAACCGTCACAGAGCAGCAGGATGCCGATGCAGGTGGCTCGGCTCTTTCAGGTCACACACATCTGCCAACAGTCCTTTAATGTCATTCAACAAAGACATTGGCTCAACATGTTTCAAAGGGAAACTCCTGCTCCTGCTTCATGCTCTGAGCCACTTTGATAATTATGACATAAAGAATGGCTTTTCACTTAGAATAGGGGAATTGCACTGTCTCTGTACAAAAAGCTGTGGGAAAAAATACATCAATATAAATATAAACCTTGGAGATATTTACAAAAAGATGTGTCAGTATATACATGAAATATCAAAGACCTGCATGGAAGTACGAGCAGTTATTGCACATGAGGTAGATAGTGTGATGTCGAAGATGCAGCATTAAAGAGTCTGATGGCTGTGGGGAGAAACGACCGGCGGCAGCGCTCCTTCCTGCACTGAGGATGCCTCAGCATAGAACTGAAGCAGCTGCCTTCTTCATCATCATTGCTCTGTGTGGCTTATATTATTTGTGTAATTAAAAAAGAAAAAAAAGAAAAAAGGAAACACTACCTACCCTATCATGTCTAATGGTGAAATCCCTGTTCTTGACACAATTGTAACTTATTGCTGTGTGGTTGGTTCTTTTTCTGATATCATGAACTACACCTACAGCTCTAAAAATGTCTAAAATGAAACATTTTAAAAGACATGCAGACCTGGGTGGCTGTCGCTGTGCTGCTATGAAGCAACGCCATTGTTGTCACCAGTGGGTTTGAGGAGATGGAATAAAGTCCATACAGTTTCTCATCTTCATGTGGGCAACTGCTCCTCAACCCTACTAGCTCGTTTTTAGTCATAACCTTCACAGTTCTTTTGAAGTCAATCACATACGTTTGAGCTGTCAGGTTTGAAAGTGCTGTGTTCAGACTGTCATTCAGCTGTCAGTTCAATGCTGCATATATTTCACAACCCATCAGCAGCCAATCATCACTTTATCCTTGGATGGCTAGCCCTCTCAAATGAAAACGTCTGTTCAGAAATGTTTCTCTTCATGGAGTTAGAGGAGGAGCCATTCCCTTTGCCACCACTAATGTCCATCACCTTGGAAAAAAACCTTTATATTAGGAATTTTTTTCATTAAGATTGTTTCATTTAAAATCAACTTCAAATTCTTCTCTTGTCTTTTGCATTTAATTAAAAAGAACATGTAAGGAAATCCAACACCCGAACCAATCAGAAGAAAGAAGCTACTGTCAGGTATACTAGGTTAGCATATGCTGAGCCATTTACGCCTTACACTTACATTGAAATACAAACCACGAAATATATGCATGATAAAAATGAAAAAAAAAAAAAAAAAAAATCAGGGATGTTACTCTGTCTTGTTTTATTAAATTTTATTTCCAGGTTCTCTCGTTCGTTTTAAATCCATTTTTTAAATTTGAACTTGAACGCCCTTTCTGGACTAGGTTAAAGACATGTACCAGATCTACTTAAACTCTTTTATCAGGAGTCGTGACCTAAGGTTCTCAATGCTTTTGCTGATTTAATTAACTTTGCATTCCTTTAACACCTTTTTGGTGCATCTGAAACACAATGTTTTGAAAGGTGCAAGATATAAAACTAATTGACCGCTGCTATTATTTTAAAATTTAGCCCTCTGTAACATTCATGGAGAAGGAGCTAACAGCGATAACACAGCTGTGAACTTAGAACTCAACCAGGCCCATTAATGATAGTTTTCACAGTGTGACAGGAGCATTCCTGGAGGTTTTCTGCTCTGATGCTTTGCAATTAAGATTTCCTTAAATGTTTTTGTCTTTGTGTGATGTTTATGTGTTGTCTTGTGTTCCTTTCAGTCACCAGTCTGTGTAGAACACTGTGGGAGTCTGCTAAAACGGTATGTCTTGCAAACTGATTACAAAACTAGCACAAAGGCATAGTTAGGTATGCTATGTTTTGCATCTCATTTGACTTACAAATAGCCAACTTGGCATTTTTATGCCAAGTTTTAGTTTTTATGCCAAGTTATATACATATATGATTCATTTATTCTGGAAGATGTGCAGAAAAGTGCAGGACCCTGCCTCAGTACAACTTGGAAGCCCCTGTCAGGCATCACAGCAGGCACCAAAAGGAATCAGTAGTGACACCAGGGGTGCAGAGGACATGCTACTGGCTGACAGGGCAGACACTCAAGACTGCCGGGCCGGATGAACCAATCTGCACTGCCTGGGTAGACGGCAAGAAGTTCTTTGACTTAATGTCTTAATGCTTGGAGCTGTATGGGATTGACAGGGCTCTGAAAGCCTCCATACTAAACTTTACAAGCTGTGGAAGACTAACTTCAGGCCCATTGCACAAGTCACCGTTACGTGAAGCATGTACTGAGGGGATACTCTGTTCCCACTGCTTTTCTCCATAGGTCTGAACCCCTGAGCCAGGCCATTGATAGGACCAGCTGCAGGTATGAAAATAGGCAACCATCAGCCACCTCCTCTCTCCTCAGGATGACATCAAGCGGTACTCCAAAAGTAGGCAAGGCTTCCACTTACTGATCCACACCACCAGGACCAGGATTGCCAGCAAAGACATCAGAAAGTAATTCAGAGTAATTCAGTCAGAGAGGATGTGGGAACTGAAGACCACAGTAGTTACTGGAGCATTATAGGCTGTGATGCTAAAGCTAAAGGAAAGGCTCCAGTAGATCCCAGGAACAACATATGAGATCTCTGTCCAGGAGGGTGCAGTGCTAGCTGCAGTAGCCAAGTCCCCAATCTGTATTTCAATTGCACCTGTAGTTGTTGTCAAAGCACAAATTGATGCCAGCACCTATCTTTAGCTCTAGATCTCCATTTAAAAAAAAAAAAAAAAACACACAATAATCTGCTAAAACCAGTCAGTTAGTGTGTACTTCTCAGCCATGACGTGACCCTGACTTTATACTTTAGCTTCATTACTTTACAGCGTGCACTTTACTTTTTTGCAACTTGTCATTGTTTTAAGAGACAGATGTAAAATGTATCTATAATTCATTTGATTTGATACCAAACATGCCAAATCACCTGACAAATACATCATAGTTATTTGAGTTTCTGAGCCAAATATTATATATATATATATATGCGAGTGTCCTACTTCCATCCCATAATAACTCACTTCCATCATCTAAATGCTGGATTCTTTATTACCACCAGACTGTGAAAAGTGGGGCCGTAATGGTTCGGAAATCAGCTTCGTAATTTAGTTGGTTCCAATAATCACTTTGCGCGGCTAATGGGAAACACACCAAAACAGTCAGATAATGATCTTATCCCATCCTAGATGCCTTGATGCCGAGAAAAAAACAGCCCAGAACTGAAGGGTTTCCACATCACGCTCATTATATTAAGTTTCAGCTCATCTAAAAGTAGTGATTATCCCTCTTTGCCCTTGTACTGTGAGAACCATACAAATGATCTTATCAGCTTCATTTGATTATCAGTGACGAGGGCTGTGATGTAAGTTAGACACAATTTAGATAAATTATCCATCTTTATTTACCTGTTTTAACAATAGAGAATGTGTTCCAACTTGTGACTAAATCTTCACCCACGCTGTCCAACAAGAAGCTGAATGAGAGCTTATTGTTTTCACTGTTCAGAGACAAGGGTTAAAGGTTACCTGAAAACTCTGTACTGCGCTAAAGCTTTACATGAAGTTGATATTTATTTAAATAGCTTCAACGGCGTGTTACATTTTTACACAACTGCAGAGCACTCGGGTGAAGAATTTATGCAGTAGATGACATTGATTTTTGGTTTTTCTTCTCTCTATAGGGTTGACTGAAGGACTGCTCTTCCTCCCTGGTGCACAAAGCACTTGCTGTGTGTAGCTGTGGTGCTACATGCTGCACAGCCATTTACTGTGTTGATACTTGACCAGCATGAAGGCAAACTGTGATCAGCCAGGTGAGAGGCTTAACCAAACACTCATTAGCCTTCCACTCATTCAGCAGCCACAAGTCTGTTCTGCTGAGACAGCCAACACAAAAAATGTCAACAATGATGAATCATTGATTGTTATCTTAGCCTGTGACCAGTATTTTTATAAAGAAGGAATACATGAGAGCTCCCTCAAAGTCAGTGTTAGGCTGCCCTCTTTTTATGTTTTTTATCCATTTATTATTATATAAGGTATTTTATTACGGTACCTCTGTCAATAGAGAAGGATATGTGACGACAGTGTCTCTGTATTAGCAAAAAAAGATGAGAAGTTTTGATTGGCTTTTTAGAAAATGCTGGTAGTGGGTCAAGAAGCAGATGATTCAATTTTGGGGCTTGTACATTTGAGCTTCAAAAAAAAGTGATGATCAAAAGCCAAAAGGCTATGACCATAAAGCAACCTACTATTTTAGGTAACTTTGGATTACTAATGCCTGTATTTAATTACATGGGTAAGTCACAATATTTTCATCTATGCTCATATTTTTTTGTGTGAAGAGAGCCTCTAACCACTCGGTCGGGAACCAGTATACATTTAAAAATGAAATTAAAAAAAAAAAAAAAAATCTGCAAAGTGGAGTTTATTATGCTTGTAAATAAATGATTTATACACTACCTTTTTATTTAATTCTTGTTGTTGTTGTTGTTATGCTTAGCTTAGACACCTCTGGCATCGGCCAACAGTGTGAAACACAAACGTGTTTTGAGTTCATAGAAGTATCTGGTGTAAAATTAGGGTGAGCAGATGCCTGAATGGAGCCCTGAGGGGCCTTCAGCTAAACTTCAGCAGACACGTTAACTTGGAACTTTTAGCATTATTACCTGTGAGTTTAGCCCAGTTCTTTCTCTACCAAGTATGTCTTTTAAACATATGTATAGGCCATAAAATACATACGTGATATTAATGCTGTTAGTCAATTTAAAAAAAGAAGGGAAAAAAAAGAGTTTTTTGATATTTTGTATCCTGTGTAGAAAAACACATTCTGAACATTCTAGTGATGTTCTGATGTCAATATTTCCTCAGCTGGCCTCCTCCTAGGTGGGTTTCCAATGCTAACACACACCTTTCATTTCTCCATCACAAAACTATGGCTTTTCTCCACAAAGAACTAAACAAGAGTTCAAGGAGAAAACGGGGGTTCCAAGCTTCGTCAAGGCTTTATGACTTTTAACACAATTTGCATAAATGTATACATCTCGTGCAGCATGAGTACACAGTGCCAGCATGGATGATCAGCTCTTATCTCTGAAATGCACCATAAAGATTTAGGAATGCATGGTGATAGAGCATACGGTAATCTTGATACCTACTGTCCATGTCAAATAATGGAGGACATGGACGCTATTGCAGCTGTGTTAATGGGCACATCATCGCGTCATGATTTCTCAAATCATTTTTTTTTATTAAAGTGCACCTTTTATTGCTGATATTCAGCTTCAATAAATGCAGGATAAAGGTTTTTTTTTCTGTTCTAAACATAATATATGAGAATATTTATTTTTAAAAACAAGCTTCCACCCCTGTCCCATCACCTGTATCCTGCTGGAATAAACAGAATAGAAGTGGTAATTCCAGGTATTTGAATGGAAGGATGACAGATATTTCTCCAGGCTTGATATCTTCCATAACCTAAATTGAATTATGATGTAGTGAAGGTCAATCTTTGTAGCTACACTTCTCCCCTCTTCAAAGCTGTGTAAAAAATTCAAGTGGCTAAAAAATTAAATGATCTCATATTGGTAGGGGTTTAAATTTTGAGCTATGCTGCAGCCAACCAGCAGTCGGTGATCAAGCTCACACACAGTTTGTGGTCCTAACTCATGAGTTGACTTTTATTTGTACTAATCCAAGAGAAAAATCGACAAACTTCAAACAATCTAATATCTACTGGGCTAAATTTAACAATTTTTTATTGAACCATTTGGGGATACTCATGCAGTGACATGCTGATATACTAGCTAGCATGTTTACTTCTTCTGACTCCCACTGTTAAATCACACAGCTCATGTTCTAGAATAAGAACCTTTGTGAAATACAATCACAGAGGATGCCGTGATTTGTAATAATTAAAGTAGAATAATTTGATAATGTGGGATTTCTGTGAGGTTCTCATGACACTAGATTTACTGTAAGGAAACACAGGTGCTTTTTGTTTGTTTGATTGTTTTTTTGTTTTTTATCCCAGGGAAGCTGGTTGTAGCAGGCATTATTCAGCTGTGAGCACACGACCTGAGCGTATCGGGTGAAACCATTTCACACAAGGTCCCTTGCCCTTGAACAGTCTTGTGCAGGGTTTATTCAAGCTGCCAGCTCCTGACAATTCAGTTAAAAAAAAGAAAAAAAACTAGAGCTGCTTTTTGTCTCTGACTACAGTGACAACTGTAAGGCAGGTGTGTGGAGAATGGACAAGGAGGGAACGCAGATTTTTGGAGTAATGGACAGGTAAGTCTGACGGGTAAAAGAAATAATATACTCATTAATATACTCTTAAAAATCAGGCCATGAGAACAGACATCTTACCCTAAAAGGAAGAGTGATGCAGCATGTCTGTGTGTGCGTATGTGTGTGTGTATGTGTGTGTGTGTGTGTGCGTGTTGTGATTTTAAATTGTCAGCGAGTGTTTTTCTGCTAAAAGTCCTGTCCTGTGTGTTTGCATAACTTGCGTGCCAATCAAACCAATGTGGCATTCCCTGACATTCAAGTGGGAATGTGCTCTACACTGCATGCATTGATTCTCTTTAAAGCCATCTTTGAGCCACGAAGCTTGGCATAGTCTTTATTAAGCTTCATGTTTTGTTTTGTTTTGTCACCGGGGCCCCCTCCTGGAGCCAGGCCCGGGGGCGGGGCACGACAGCGAGCGCCTGGTGGCCGGGCTTTCGCCCATGGGGTCCGGCCGGGCCCAGCCCGAAGAGACTACATGTGGCCCTCCTCCAGTGGGCTCACCACCTGCAGGAGGGGCCAAAGGGGTCGGGTGCATAGTGAGTTGGGCGGCGGCCGAAGGGGGGGGCCTTGGCGGTCCGATCCCCGGCTGCACAAACTAGCTCTAGGGACGTGGAATGTCACCTCTCTGGTGGGGAAGGAGCCTGAGCTGGTGCGCGAGGTTGAGAAGTTCCGACTAGATATAGTCGGCCTCACCTCAACGCACAGCAAGGGTTCTGGAACCACCCTCCTTGAGAGGGGTTGGACTCTCTTCTACTCTGGAGTTGCCGATGGTGAGAGGCGACGAGCAGGGGTGGCAATTCTTGTTGCTCCTCAGCTCAGTGCCTGTACATTGGAGTTCACCCCGGTGAACGAGAGGGTAGCCTCCCTCCGCCTTCGAGTGGGGGGACGGATCCTGACTGTTGTTTGTGCCTATGGCCCAAACGGCAGTTCAGTGTATCCAGCCTTCTTGGAGTCCTTGGAGGGGGTGCTGGAAAGTGCCCCTTCTGGGGGTTCCCTTGTTCTCCTGGGTGACTTCAATGCTCACGTTGGCAATGACAGTGAGACCTGGAGGGGCGTGATCGGGAAGAATGGCCCCCCTGATCTGAACCCGAGTGGTGTTTCGTTGTTGGACTTCTGTGCTCGCCACGGGATGTCCATAACGAACACCATGTTCAGGCATAAAGGTGTCCACATGTGCACATGGCACCAGGACACCTTAGGCCGCAGTTCAATGATCGACTTTGTAGTCGTGTCATCAGATCTGCGGCCGCATGTCCTGGACACTCGGGTGAAGAGAGGGGCGGACTGTCAACTGATCACCACCTGGTGGTGAGTTGGCTCCGATGGTGGGGGAGGATGCCGGCCAGGCCCGGCAGGCCCAAACGCATTGTGAGGGTCTGCTGGGAGCGCCTGGCAGAGTCTCCCGTCAGAAGAAGCTTCAACTCCCACCTCCGGGAGAACTTTGACCATGTCCGGGAAGAGGCGGGGGACATTGAGTCCGAATGGACCATGTTCCGGGCCTCTATTGTGGAGGCGGCCGACCGATGCTGCGGACGCAAGGTGGTCGGTGCCTGTCGTGGCGGCAACACCCGAAGCGCGCTGGTGGACACCAGCGGTAAGGGATGCCGTCAAGCTGAAGAAGGAGTCATACAGAGCCTTTTTGGCCTGTGGGACTCCCGAGGCAGCAGGCAGGTACCGGCAGGCCAAGCGGAGTGCGGCTACGGCGGTCGCCGAGGCAAAGACCCGGGCGTGGGAAGAGTTCGGTGAGGCCATGGAAAACGACTTCCGGACGGCTTCGAAGAGATTCTGGACCACCATCCGGCGCCTGAGGAGGGGAAAGCAGTGCACCGTCAACACTATATACAGTGCGGGTGGTGTGCTGCTGACCTCAACTCGGGACGTTGTGGATCGGTGGAGGGAATACTTTGAAGACCTCCTCAACCCCACCGATGCGCCTTCCAATGAGGAAGCAGAGCTGCGGACTTGGAAGTGGACTCTGACATCTCCGTGGCTGAAGTGACCCGAGGTAGTTAAGAAACTCCTCGGTGGCAAGGCCCCGGGGGTGGACGAGATCCGCCCCCGAGTACCTCAAAGGCTCTGGATGTTGTAGGTCTGTCATGGCTGACACGACTCTGCAGCATCGCGTGGTCGTCTGGGGCAGTACCGCGGGATTGGCAGACCGGGGTGGTGGTCCCTCTTTTTAAGAAGGGGGACCGGAGGATGTGTTCCAACTATAGGGGGATCACACTCCTCAGCCTCCCTGGGAAGGTCTATTCAGGGGTACTGGAGAGAAGGGTCCGCCGGATAGTCGAACCTCAGATTCAGGAGGAGCAGTGTGGTTTTCGTCCTGGACGTGGAACAGTGGACCAGCTCTACACCCTCAGCAGGGTCCTTGAGGGTGCATGGGAGTTTGCCCAACCAATCCACATGTGTTTTGTGGATTTGGAGAAGGCATTCGACCGTGTCCCTCGGGGAGTCCTCTGGGGGGTACTCCGGGAGTATGGAGTGTCGGGCCTCCTGTTACAGGCTGTCCGCTCTCTGTACAACCGGTGTCAGAGCCTGGTCCGCATTGCCGGCAGTAAGTCGAACTCGTTCCCAGTGAGGGTTGGACTACCGCCAGGGCTGCCCTTTGTCACCGATTCTGTTCATAACTTTTATGGACAGAATTTCTAGGCGCAGCCATGGTGTTGAGGCGGTCCGGTTTGGTGACTCCAGGATCGGGTCTCTGCTTTTTGCAGATGACGTGGTCCTGTTGGCGTCATCAACCCGTGACCCTCCAGCTCTCGCTGGACCGGTTCGCAGCCGAATGTGAAGCGTCCGGGATGAGAATCAGCACCTCCAAATCTGAGGCCATGGTTCTCAACCGGAAAAAGGTGGAGTGCCTCCTCCGGGTTGGGGAGGAGAACCTGCCCCCAAGTGGAGGAGTTCAAGTACCTTGGGGTCTTGTTCACGAGTGAGGGAAAAATGGAGCGGGAGATCGACAGGCGGATCGGTGCGGCATCTGCAGTAATGCGGACTCTGCACAGGTCCGTCATGGTGAAGAGAGAGCTGAGCCGAAAGGCGAAGCTCTCGATTTACCGGTCGATCTTCGTTCCTACCCTCACCTATGGTCACGAGCTTTGGGTAATGACCGAAAGAACAAGATCGCGGGTCCAAGCGGCAGAAATGGGTTTCCTCCGTAGGGTGGCTGGACTCTCCCTTAGAGATAGGGTGAGAAGTTCAGTCATCCGGGAGGGGCTCAGAGTAGAGCCGCTGCTCCTCCACATCGAGAGGAGTCAGATGAGGTGGCTCGGGCACCTAGTAAGGATGCCCCCTGGACGCCTCCCTGGTGAGGTGTTCAGGACACGTCCCTCCGGTAGGAGACCCCCGGGGAGACCCAGGACACGCTGGAGAGACTATGTCTCTCGGCTGGCCTGGGAACGCCTGGGGATCCCCCCGGAAGAGCTGGAAGAGGTAGCTGGGGAGAGGGAGGTCTGGGGCCTCCTTGCTTAGACTGCTGCCCCCCGCGACCCGACCCCGGATAAGCGGAAGAAGATGGATGGATGGATGGATAGGACCCAAATGCAGATACAAAGCTGGCACGCCCAAAACAAAAACCCTGGCTGGGCAATGGGCAAACAGGCAAACTAAAAGCTCTTCTAAACAAGGCAAAAATGGTGCTCAAAAAACAACAACAATCTTCTAAGGGAGGTTCTGTAGCAAGGCGTCCAAGAATCGGGTCTTTTTCGCGAGCGTGGCATTCTGAGAACCCAGACAGTTATTTAGTTTTTTGTTTTTTTCATTCACATAAACCATTTAGACAACTGGGTTTTTCAAATACATTTTTTCAACTAACATATAGAGTTTTTATTGGAATGAAATAATTAAAAATAATATTATGAACAATCATTTCTGAAGACAATTTATTAGTTATTATTTATTGCATCGTCTTTTTATTTAAAACTGCATAAAAGGGGGGAAAAGGCTGTTCTTAAATGGTTTTATTGCTGCTATGTACGCCACAGAATAAATAAAAATAAAAAGTAGAAACAGGTTAATAATGGCCTAATAAGTGTCATAAAAGAATGATTCGAATGATTTGATTGGATGTTATAATGTGTCTAATTAGGCCTCATGTAAATAGAAATCACCAAGATGAAAAATCTTATCCAGTGATGTCTGAAACACACCAGAATTTAAAATATCTGGCCATGTTTGAAGCTGGAAATTTATAACTATATTTCTATGAGATAGGTAGGCATAAATGAAAACCTATTGAAGATCAAGATGTATTTACTTTTTTGTGCTTAGAGAAGTTGCTAGCCGAATGGCTGTTGGTGAATGGTGGTTCCTGGCTGACAACCTAAGCCGGGGACATGTTACAAGATTTTTCTAGTCGGCAAAGGTATTTGGGCCGCCCTCACTACAAGACGCTGTTCACACTATCAGATGCTTGCCATCAGGATGCGGGC
>CAAE01014581.1:1782206-1819111 GCA_000180735.1 Tetraodon nigroviridis | reverse complement strand
GGGCATAATGGAACGCGATATGGAACAGTCATGTGACACCATCTTTCACCATCAAGACTGTTTCCATTTTGCCATCACTATCAGATTACTAAATACACCTATTGATGCAGATGTTGGACACATCGTCAGTGATAGTACCTGGGGTCATCGGGGGTTTCGGGTCTTTCAACATCTGACCCCCTCACCCAGATGACCCGACTGGTGTGTATCAGTTCCCGGCCTGTGTGGGGAACTGATCACTCCCAGTTGGGTCGCCTGGCTGTTTCCATTTTGCCATCACCATCACAATGTCCTGTAGTTTTTCCCTCTGGCCTTTTCCATAGACAACCTTAGGTCTTTCCCTTGAGCCTTTTGCCATGGACACCTTTTGATACAGGTTTTAGTGTTCTTTTCATGAACTAGAATTATTAAGAGTTCTGCAAGTGGATCTGGTTTACTACAATGACGAATCATAACAGTATTTCAGGGAAGGCAAAGAAAGGCTTTAAAAAGGGCAAGACTTTTTTTTTTTAGAAATGTTTTTTAAATGAAAACATTTATTGAACGATCTTATTTTATTTTAAAATACGACCCAAGAAAACAAACAAACACCAGTAATTTCTTCATAATAAGAAAGCTGGATGCTGTAGCTGCTGTAGCAGCTCTATTGTCTGCATCAAAGCCTTGAAAGCACATAAAATTCCATTCTGCCCTCATAATCCTGAAATAATCAGGAATCCTCCTGTCAAATATGGCACCAACTGGTTGTTTGCCTTAATATTTCAAGACAAACAACTGCAGACTACCCTTCCTGGGCTGCCACCTTATCGTGGTGGAAGGGTTTGCGTGTCCCAATGATCCTAGGAGCTCAGTTGTCTGGGGCTTTATGCCCCTGGTAGGGCCACCCATGGCAAACAGGTCCTAGGTGAGGGACCAGACAAAGCGCAGCAAAAAGACCCCTTATGACGAATACAAACAATGGCCACAAGTTTCCCTCGCCCGGACGCGGGTCACCGGGGGCCCCCTCCTGGAGCCAGGCCCGGGGGCGGGGCACGACAGCGAGCGCCTGGTGGCTCGCTTTCGCCCATGGGGTCCGGCCGGCCCAGCCCGAAGAGACTACATGTGGCCCTCCTCCATTGGGCTCACCACCTGCAGGAGGAGCCAAAGGGGTCGGGTGCATAGTGAGTTGGGCGGCGGCCGAAGGGGGGGGCCTTGGCGGTCCGATCCCCGGCTGCACAAACTAGCTCTAGGGACGTGGAATGTCACCTCTCTGGTGGGGAAGGAGCCTGAGCTGGTGCGCGAGGTTGAGAAGTTCCGACTAGATATAGTCGGCCTCACCTCAACGCACAGCAAGGGTTCTGGAACCACCCTCCTTGAGAGGGGTTGGACTCTCTTCTACTCTGGAGTTGCCGATGGTGAGAGGCGACGAGCAGGGGTGGCAATTCTTGTTGCTCCTCAGCTCAGTGCCTGTACATTGGAGTTCACCCCGGTGAACGAGAGGGTAGCCTCCCTCCGCCTTCGAGTGGGGGGACGGATCCTGACTGTTGTTTGTGCCTATGGCCCAAACGGCAGTTCAGTGTATCCAGCCTTCTTGGAGTCCTTGGAGGGGGTGCTGGAAAGTGCCCCTTCTGGGGGTTCCCTTGTTCTCCTGGGTGACTTCAATGCTCACGTTGGCAATGACAGTGAGACCTGGAGGGGCGTGATCGGGAAGAATGGCCCCCCTGATCTGAACCCGAGTGGTGTTTCGTTGTTGGACTTCTGTGCTCGCCACGGGATGTCCATAACGAACACCATGTTCAGGCATAAAGGTGTCCACATGTGCACATGGCACCAGGACACCTTAGGCCGCAGTTCAATGATCGACTTTGTAGTCGTGTCATCAGATCTGCGGCCGCATGTCCTGGACACTCGGGTGAAGAGAGGGGCGGAGCTGTCAACTGATCACCACCTGGTGGTGAGTTGGCTCCGATGGTGGGGAGGATGCCGGCCAGGCCCGGCAGGCCCAAACGCATTGTGAGGGTCTGCTGGGAGCGCCTGGCAGAGTCTCCCGTCAGAAGGAGCTTCAACTCCCACCTCCGGGAGAACTTTGACCATGTCCGGGAAGAGGCGGGGGACATTGAGTCCGAATGGACCATGTTCCGGGCCTCTATTGTGGAGGCGGCCGACCGATGCTGCGGACGCAAGGTGGTCGGTGCCTGTCGTGGCGGCAACACCCGAAACCCGCTGGTGGACACCAGCGGTAAGGGATGCCGTCAAGCTGAAGAAGGAGTCATACAGAGCCTTTTTGGCCTGTGGGACTCCCGAGGCAGCAGGCAGGTACCGGCAGGCCAAGCGGAGTGCGGCTACGGCGGTCGCCGAGGCAAAGACCCGGGCATGGGAAGAGTTCGGTGAGGCCATGGAAAACGACTTCCGGACGGCTTCGAAGAGATTCTGGACCACCATCCGGCGCCTGAGGAGGGGAAAGCAGTGCACCGTCAACACTATATACAGTGCGGGTGGTGTGCTGCTGACCTCAACTCGGGACGTTGTGGATCGGTGGAGGGAATACTTTGAAGACCTCCTCAACCCCACCGATGCGCCTTCCAATGAGGAAGCAGAGCTGCGGACTTGGAGGTGGACTCTGACATCTCCGTGGCTGAAGTGACCGAGGTAGTTAAGAAACTCCTCGGTGGCAAGGCCCCGGGGGTGGACGAGATCCGCCCCGAGTACCTCAAGGCTCTGGATGTTGTAGGTCTGTCATGGCTGACACGACTCTGCAGCATCGCGTGGTCGTCTGGGGCAGTACCGCGGGATTGGCAGACCGGGGTGGTGGTCCCTCTTTTTAAGAAGGGGGACCGGAGGATGTGTTCCAACTATAGGGGGATCACACTCCTCAGCCTCCCTGGGAAGGTCTATTCAGGGGTACTGGAGAGGAGGGTCCGCCGGATAGTCGAACCTCAGATTCAGGAGGAGCAGTGTGGTTTTCGTCCTGGACGTGGAACAGTGGACCAGCTCTACACCCTCAGCAGGGTCCTTGAGGGTGCATGGGAGTTTGCCCAACCAATCCACATGTGTTTTGTGGATTTGGAGAAGGCATTCGACCGTGTCCCTCGGGGAGTCCTCTGGGGGGTACTCCGGGAGTATGGAGTGTCGGGCCTCCTGTTACAGGCTGTCCGCTCTCTGTACAACCGGTGTCAGAGCTTGGTCCGCATCGCCGGCAGTAAGTCGAACTCGTTCCCAGTGAGGGTTGGACTCCGCCAGGGCTGCCCTTTGTCACCGATTCTGTTCATAACTTTTATGGACAGAATTTCTAGGCGCAGCCATGGTGTTGAGGGGGTCCGGTTTGGTGACTCCAGGATCGGGTCTCTGCTTTTTGCAGATGACGTGGTCCTGTTGGCGTCATCAACCCGTGACCTCCAGCTCTCGCTGGACCGGTTCGCAGCCGAATGTGAAGCGTCCGGGATGAGAATCAGCACCTCCAAATCTGAGGCCATGGTTCTCAACCGGAAAAAGGTGGAGTGCCTCCTCCGGGTTGGGGAGGAGAACCTGCCCCAAGTGGAGGAGTTCAAGTACCTTGGGGTCTTGTTCACGAGTGAGGGAAAAATGGAGCGGGAGATCGACAGGCGGATCGGTGCGGCATTTGCAGTAATGCGGACTCTGCACAGGTCCGTCATGGTGAAGAGAGAGCTGAGCCGAAAGGCGAAGCTCTCGATTTACCGGTCGATCTTCGTTCCTACCCTCACCTATGGTCACGAGCTTTGGGTAATGACCGAAAGAACAAGATCGCGGGTCCAAGCGGCAGAAATGGGTTTCCTCCGTAGGGTGGCTGGACTCTCCCTTAGAGATAGGGTGAGAAGTTCAGTCATCCGGGAGGGGCTCAGAGTAGAGCCGCTGCTCCTCCACATCGAGAGGAGTCAGATGAGGTGGCTCGGGCACCTAGTAAGGATGCCCCCTGGACGCCTCCCTGGTGAGGTGTTCAGGACACGTCCCTCCGGTAGGAGACCCCCGGGGAGACCCAGGACACGCTGGAGAGACTATGTCTCTCGGCTGGCCTGGGAACGCCTGGGGATCCCCCCGGAAGAGCTGGAAGAGGTAGCTGGGGAGAGGGAGGTCTGGGCCTCCTTGCTTAGACTGCTGCCCCCGCGACCCGACCCCGGATAAGCGGAAGAAGATGGATGGATGGATGGATGGAACTAAATTATTATATAAAACAGACAGGAAACACTGGTGAGGTCAGGTGTTTCAGTTACACAACGCATCGCTTATTTTTCCAAGTTCAAATCCCACCTAGTTCACGGTGCTGTCTTTGTTATACACCGTTACACAACTGCCCGCTGACAGCACACACTTGGCAGAAGACGTGGACATCTGTGGCACAAATTTGCAACATTGTCCATCCAACGATGGCTTTCTTTTAAAACTTTGATTTGCAGTGACAATACCAAATGATGGATGGATGGATGGATGAATACCAATTACTGCCAGAAAATGGCAATAACGCCTGTGGAGTTATAACTGTAACATAGCTCCATAACACTGTGTCCAAGGTGGATTTCTGTCTTTACTATAAAACATCCTGATGCAAATATGTAAGTATAAAAAATAGAGAGTGTCTGGAATAACCTCTGACCAAGCTGCGTGATTCAGCAGGATCAGAACAAGTGAAACAGTCCAGAGGGGCTGTTAGTCTCTTTTGATTAGAGCAGATGTTTCTGTTCTTAGGAAACACAAAAATGCTGCATTTATTTTCCTGATTTATCTGACTGTGCTTAAGTCAGTCCGTTTCGTCATGTCTTTGGTACGGCCAAAAGTAGCCAGGCTTTATGTAAATCCACACGGCCATCTACTGACACATTGCTTCCCCGTTAGTCAGATCAACATTTTAGAGACTGCATCGTTACAAATAATGATCGTTTTCAATCTAGAAAAACAGTTCTGATTAATCTTTAATGATCTTATGCAAAACACTCCTTCAGGGAAAGGGTGAATGCTCTCTGAACGATAGCGGGGCCCTAGACCAGAGGTGGGCAAAAACTAAGGCCCGGGGGCCACATGTGGCCCGATGAGCTGTTTAATCCGGCCCGCACAGCCTTTACAACAGGTTTTCACAAGCCAATTTAAGAAGGTTGTTAGCTTTATTGTTTAGAAAGAAGTTCAACCCTCTTCACTTAGCATGCTAACATGTTCTAGTCCATGTTAATAGTCTAATATATTAATAATCCATCAAGCGCATATTTTAGTTAACCTCCAATCCTCATTTGGGGGCTGGCCCCTTCATCAAGATCTAAAACCCAATGTGGCCCTTCAGGCAAAATAATTGCCCACCTCTGCCCTAGACGCTCTTAATCAAATCAAATCAAATCAAACTAAACTTTATTTGAATAGCACTTTTCATTCATTAAAACACAACGCAAAGTGTTTTACATATAAAAACAAATTACAGCAAACACACACGTATATGTGCACCATGCACATAAAACCCCCCACATGCAGGCACGCATGTGCTCCATAATCCAACCATTGCAAGAACTTGTTTTTGACCTAATAAATAACCTATCCTAGAAAGCTGCTCTGCACATAGCATGGTGTTTGCTTATTGTGAAGCTGAGCTCAGATGAACAGCTGCCGTCAGCAGTTGGGGGGAAGATAACTTTGGGTAATTTATGTGGCAGCTGAAGTTTTGATTCTCCTCCTGATGATTTCTATTTTCGGCCCAATTTCCCATTGGTGAGTTCATCTCCAAACCATTAAATTCCTGGAAGAATGGACATCTGACATTCCTGGACTCAGAGTTTCTGCGGCGCTGCTGAGGTGACGACATGCGCCGGTGACGTGTTGACTTTCAAGAAGCCCCCTGATTTTTGTACTTTGGAGGTGAAAGAAGACAGGTGGTGTGAATCGTAGGTCCCAACCGTAGGACCACCAGGTGGTCTGACGATGATCGTTAGATCAGCTCTGTGCTTTCACTGGCGTTACCACACCGACTGTGAAACAGGATCAGCGTAACAGCATCCAGTGGACTTTCCCTACAATTCAGCATGAAACTCTACAACGGAAAGGAAGGAACTCCTCCATTGTGGTCAGGATGCCACTAGTTCTGGGTCCAAATGCGAAGCTGCCAAATGCGCAGTCCAAAAGCAAACACGGGTTGGAGGCAGCCAATCCAGGGGTACGTAACAGCATTCCACATCTGTCAGCCCCGACTGTGGTTAGCCAAAGGTGCTGAGGTATGGTAACCGCAGCCTGGTGGTGACGTGGGCGGCTTCCACCTGATACCAGTAGCTGCTGCTTTTGTTCTGCACTGTGAGATGTTACACAAGTGTTACACGAGGCTCCGTGTGGGTTACAACCACGTGGAGCCTGATTGACAGTGGAGTTATTTGTCTTATTCCTTAGGTTGGGCAAACCACCGTGTCCAGGCGGTTCAAATCCATCAGCATTTCCAGCTGCTGTAGGACCCACAAACCAAAATTACATGGTATTATTAAAGACTTCCCAAAGTTACCCCATAAATAAAGACTAAAGACTACCGGTGTATACGTTATTTTCTTATTTCTTATTCAATTTTATTATGTGTATATAGAGTATTTTTATATATTTATTTCCTATTCCTCCATTTCTCTTCCTATTCTATTCTATTCTATAATATTATTGTATTGCTACTGCTGGAACAGTGTAATTTTCCTGTTGTGGGATAAATAAATATATTCTTTTCTATTCTAAATATTACCTTGGGCTGTCAGTTCTACATCAAATCTTATGAAAAGATCTTTTAGGATCAGGAGGGGGTTTCAGAATCCAGAAGTTTTTAATCATTCTTAGATTTATTACTTTAAAAAGTTACAAAATCCTTCTCATACCTCATAAGAAGATGTAGGAACACACACAGGAGATGCTTGGTTTTTGGGAAAAGTACTCAAAGCGAAAGTTTATGGAGCAACAAAAATGTTGCCAAAGATGAAACCAAGTGGAAGGTCCACCAGTTCAGGGATGGGTTTATGGAAACAAACAACAAGATGGAGCACAAACACCACTAGGTCACCACTAGGCAGAGGAAGAGGCGCCAGAACTCAAACCAACTTTGGCATTGAAGGTGTACAAGTCAAAGACAAGACGCTTGCCCGTACCTAGCCGAGAGCTGCTGTTTACAGAACCGAGAGGAGCATTCTTTGAATATCAGGAACTGTTTTGTTGTTCTGTGTTACATAAATCATTCTCGGTATCCAGAGCAGAAAACGTGCAGCCATTGGGTCAGAAAGAGCAGCGTCTAAAAACACATTCCACAAACAGTTTGATTCAATAAGGAGTGAAGCTGTCCATGCAGTCGAGTGTTTAGGAGAAGCCTGCCAGGCCATATATAAAACCGAGCCGCGAACGAGAAACGGTCTTCATCCAAATGGAAAATATTCAGGCGTTTATTACAGACTGCATGTATTTATGCTCTCTCTTTTTTCTGCCTTCATTCATCAAACCATTTTCATCGTTTGCAACTCACAGAAATGCTCGTCTTTGCTTTTATACTCATTTAAAGCTGCATCTCTGAAAGTAAAGCGTCAATTTTCACATTACGACGAGGTCTTTTTTCCCTCCTACTCCTCCTCCTCAATCATCTAAAATTGCTTTGATCATCATCAATTGATTTAATCATTTGAAATTGCGCCACGCAATAAGCGCGGTGATTTAAACAAATATTATTCACTTAAATGTTCCAAACATGTCACCGGACTCATAACACTACATCTGGTGGATTTAAATCTGTTCACAAGAGAATCCGGCCTTTAAACCACAGCGTCCCTGTGACCCTGGTGGCAGATCAACAGCAGTTTCAGGAGAAAAACAGACGCTCTGCTGCACTGGGATCACCTACATACTAGCATACGGTCTGTGCAGAGTAAATTATCTTTAACGACAGAAGGAGAAAGCAACAGAGGTACTTGTGGCTCCCAAACCAGGGATGCATGGAGCCAAGCTGCTCCAATCACTCCCAGCAAAGCCAGATGGTCAAGTGTCGGACTGGTGTGCAAAGACCTTAACAGTAAGAACTGGGTCAGGCCAGTGGAGCAAAAGCCAACGCGGAGCTCGACCATGACCCACGTGAAGATCTTTGGTTCAACTTATCAATTAGGACGGGCAGGAAAAATCCGTCGTCTAGACTACCTGCTGCACAATTATCACCAGGCTTAGAGCCAGCTTCATCAGATGGTGACGCTGTGGACAACTATGCATCGGCGCAGCAGCGAGGGGGCGTCGGCTCTATTTGACATCCCTTCCACTTGGAAGGTCTACTTTTAAATGCATATTAAAAAAAAAAAAAAAAATCAGTCAATACTCTTGTTTTAACACATCTGCCAGCTGTCAGTGAAAGAAGTTCTAAAGTTAGGATCCCTTTACTTTTCCATGAATGACATATCCGCCACATGTGGTCATGCCAGGAACATTTTGTCTCAGGAGCATAAAAATACAATTAAAAGACCAATAAAGATGGTCCGTTGATATTTGGTTGGACCCTGTTTACCAGCTATGGCGACTTAGAGGAATCAGCTGCTCCAGCTGAAAGAACGCCACTAAAAGATGGCAGAAAAGTGAGAAACATGACATGACCGCAGCGTTTGAGTGACAGATAAACTGCAGAGGGAATTATTTCTTGAGCAACACTTTGGATGGTGGGAGACTTATAAAACATGCACTGCCAAACACGTGAATCAGTGGAGCAGAAGAAATGTTTCCCAGTGGAATCATTTCCACAATATGGAGGAGAGGAGAGGAGAGGAGAGGAGAGGAGAGGAGGATGGAGAGGAGGATGGGGATGGGGATGAGGAGCTGTGGCACAGCGCGGACCTGCCCTTCCCTGGAGCGGTGTGTCTAACCATCACCTAAAGTCCTTCCGGCGTAAACAAAAACAGCAGAACAAATTAGAGTCAGGTGCCGCTGCAGCGATAAAAAAACACCCCTAAAACTGTGTGCAAAGCAGCAAAAAAACAAGCAACAACACCGTGCAACCAATACGCACACCGTGCGTAAACCACTGCTAGCAACAGTTGTGCGCAGCTAGCTAGCTCCTGTGCAACATTATAAACATGGTTAGATTACAGATGCTGGGCTCATAAACTCCAGTAAACACGTCTCCTTTATAAAACTCTGTCAGGGGTTGGCGCAGCGGGGACAGGATGCGACAGAATTCCTTTTTTTCTCCCTCTTTTTTAAAAGGGAATGCAGGGGGAAAAGTTCCGACTGATCCAAGAGAATCACCGCAGCGTGTTGTGTGTATGTGTGTGTGTGTAACCAAAACACTGGTGTCTTGAAGCGCTCCGCAAACACACGCATACACACATCGGGAGCTATAGAGTGTTCGGTCATGAGGAGGGTGGAGAAAAAGGAAAGAATGTCTTTCCCGTGTTGCATGAGTTAGCAGCGGCTAACGCGAAGCTAACCGCAGCTATGTAGCATCAACATCGGGACACTGACTGGCGGCCTGGACGCGAACGTCGGCCCCGCGCAGCCATCCAGACTTACCGGCTTTCTCTTGATCGTATCCCACGACAATGAAATAGTCAGCCAATCTCGCCATGTCTGCTGCTTTTCCAGAGATAGGCCGAGACAATTCAGCATTTTTCCTTCTTCCAAAGCACAGCCATGTTTGACAGGAGGAGGGCCACTGCGCTTGCGTGCCGGAGCAGGAGACATCCTTGGGCGTGGGCCCGGCGCTTCACAAATAGACCACTGTGTCCCCTACAGAGCCCCCCTTTGGCGCTGGAACAGGAGGGTCCACATCACAAACAGTTATCACAACACAGAACCCCAGCCTGGCTGTGGCCAACCAGGTTTTGGGGTTTTCGGTGAGGACAGATTAGATCAGGGTGCCAAGAGTCTCTGGAGCTGGTCATGAGAGAGGAAAACCCCTGACAGAAACACAGATGGAAGATGAATGGAAGAAATACCCAGTATGTGAAATTGTTTCATTTTTTGTCAGATGAGGTTTATGCATAAAGCTGAATTATACAATACTATTCCCGACATGCAGAAACACTTCGGAATATCCAGCTCCTGTGAGCAAAATATGTCCTCAGTGTCCAAACAGACTTGATCTTATTGGAATACATTAAATAAGAGACATTTGGCTTTAAATGCAATCTGCACAGACTTTTTTTTTTATTTTCCATCAAAAAAATGTAAAATACTGATGATTGCAACGTCAATAAAGACACCAGACTGCTGGACGAGCCCCAGAAGTTGGCGCGAATGCGCTTCCGGGTGAAAGGTGGTGTCAGCAACTGTGTGAATCATCTTTCAGACTTGTGCGTTCAGGGCCAACTCCCTGTTTCTGGCACGCGGCTCAGGTTTCCTGCCATTCATACCTGCCTGGACACAGAGCGTCAAGGTCACCTAAACCTGACGGTCACCGTCTGACCCGAACATCACCCAGCACCACAGCTGGATTACTATATAAGGAGCTAAAAAGTAATAGATTCCTTTTTTTTCTCTCTCTCTCCCTTGTCATTATTGCACAATAACGGGACTACTCGTCTGCCGGAGACAATTATAGTTGCATAGCACTTGCAAAACTTCAGCAGTTTGCTGCACATGTGTTTAACATTTCCCCACACAACCCTTTTTTCCCCTTTTCTTTTTTATTAGTTTAAAATAAGACACTGGGTGCAGAATGAGGTCGCTTGGGATAAAAATAAACCCGGGATTGTTCTTGTAAGAAACAAGTTAAGAAATGTGGGTATTAACCAGGGCACGGGATGTCAAGTGTGTAAAACGGTGCTAAAGGATGCACTTTTTTTTTTTTCTTAATTGAAAGTGAAACAGTCAAAACTGAAAGCATGATTTGAACTAAAAGACAACGGTTGGACGGGAAATGTCTTCACTGGATTTTCTGTGATGATAAAACCAAATGTTTCTCCCCACTTTGGTATTTACAGCATGTCATAAATTGATTGTAGAGGAGTTTACTCTTTTGGAAAAGTATCGTGTTTCGCAGGTGTGTGTGTGTCATCCACGTGTTTTCACACTCCGAGCCGTCACCCGTCACCTTTGTTTCCTTACATCTGTGTCGTGAGCCAGACGACAGGCAGACCCGACGGCTTTCACGCTCTCTTGTTTCATTAGCAATACGGATTAGAGCATTTTATGTGCAAGAATTCCTGAGGCTAAAAGTCAATATTGTTCACACTTTTTCTATTATTGCTTAAGTTCATTTGTGACCCTGAACCTTTTTTTTTAACCAATTGTAAAATTCCATTTCACGTGAATCTAAATAACCAAATAATTGACCCCGTCTGGAGTCTGCAGTCAAATATTTGCTCCATGAGAACAAATAAATTGAGCGTATTGTGTTTGCAGTTAGACCCGCTGCACTCACTGATTTAACCAGTCGCTCAGCGCTTGTTTATTTCCAAACTTTCGATTCGTTCGTTGCTTCTCTGGAAAACTAGAAGGGGAACTTTGCCGTCTCTGAGAGTATCCTGAAAAGCAACCTGGAGAAGCGTTCCTTGAATTTTTTTTTTCTTCTTTTTAATCAATTAGATGATTTAACTACCAGAAACACTAAACAAAAGGCCCAATTAAACCTTTTACTTGTGTTTTGCTTCACAGCACAGGTTGACACACTGTTCAGGTGTAAAAATTCTCTTATGTAACTGATGAGAACTTATCTGCCGCAATGCACGCACATCTTATCTTCTTCTGGTACTTTCCTGATGGAGAAAGACAGTTTTATCATCGTTTAAAAATTCCAGGACGCTTAAAGGTGGACCTGGGGAACGAGTGAAAACAGGCTACAGCTGTCATCTGCCTGCTATTATTTCAGACTTTAATCATTTTTACTTCTATGTTTTTGTACTTTGTGGCCACGGCACAATATTGAACTATGTGGGGTGGAGGAAAAAGGATGAGAGACTGCTTGCGCGCGTGCATGAGTGTGTGTGTGTGTGCGTGTGTGTGTGTGTGCCCCTCCCACCTCCACTATAAATGCTCGCTGTCTGGTGTGTAGGAACTATTAGCAGAGTGACACAGCTGCCTTACAGAGCCACTGGCAACACCAAGAAACCCGTGGAGTGCTCTTTCCCGACTGGACCTGCAAGAAGAAGCTTCTCATTTGGGTCAGGAGTGACTGACAGGTACGTCCACTTTCTTCTAAACAAGCTATTACGCCGCTCTGCTTTCAGCTGATGGGTTTATCCTTGCTTTTTCGAGGTCAGTGAGCAAGTGTAGAGAGGCAAGGACAGGTTATCTGCCTGGTTATATAAGCAGTTCAGCTCTTAACGTGGGTGTCCGCTGGAGAGCTGCTGCCCAGAATCCAGCAGAGGCAGAACATCACACGTTCAGCATTCGCAGAAGTGACTATTGCACCGTCAGCGTGGCTTTCTACCCGCCACTGAGCTGCTTGACTTTTGAGCCGTGCCTGTTTGGGACTGGTCGTTGGTGGACTGTCTGTTGCATTATTGGCTAGCCCCGTTGGCCTGAGGCCCAAAGCGTGGTTGTAGGTTTACTTAGCCAAGCAAGAGCTGACCCCGGCTCAACATTTTAAATAAATGAATGATAAGTGCAAATAACCTGGCTTTTGGACTCTTGTATAAGCCAGCACTGCCCTGGAAACTGCTGGAATACTGTATGAGGGAGATTTACAAGTGTGGGCAATCGGAAATGCATGCAGTTGGGATCACCGTGACACATAAATAACAGCCTTTTTTGTTTTCTTTGCAGGAGACAAAATGAAATTGATCGTCCAGTCCTTCCTCTACTGCTGTCTGCTGGCAACAGTAGCACGCTGTGGGGAATTTGATGTGAAGCCACAGTTGAGGAAAAGGTGAGTCGGAGTCATTCTAAAAATGCTACAAACGATCCGAGATGCAGCAGCGTCTCCAGATCGTGCCGATCGGGACTGGTCAGCACCGTTCCATCAGTCCTAATGACTTTTCTTCTATTTCCAGGCCAAGTATTTGGTTCAGGAACAGACTGAGGCGAGATCTGGACAGAGTGTCGGTGGAGAGGACGGAAGAGTTGCAGCACTTTGTCAGTCCAGACGAAGTCAGGGTCACACGGCTGCCACATTCCAGGTGAGACGGCAGAATCCTCGAAATCTGCGAATCCCTGACGCTTTCGCTTGTGAAAGAACAACAACGTAATCATTATTTTCTCTGTTTTTCCTCCAGCACTGACTTCAATGTCCGAACCAAGAGGTCTAAAAACTCAGGCAACCAGACCAGAAGACAAGGTTGTTCGCTGGGCACCTGCATCGTGCACGACCTGGCGCACCGGCTGCACCAGCTGGGCAACAAGTACAAGTTCGGGAACGCCCCCGAGGACAAGATGAGTCCGCAGGGATACGGACGCAGGCGTCGCTCCGTCCCCGAGCAGAGGGTCACGCTGAGGCTGGAGCAGGGCCGACTGAGGCCCGTGTGGAGCAGAACAGCCTCGCACGTTCACAAGCTGGAGGCTCTCCTGAGACGGACCTGAGCCGGACTCCGAGGAGATCGGAAAACAACCAAAAAAGGCTGGAGAGAGACACACAGTCGAATTCTCCAAATGCATCTGACTCCCACCCAGCGCTGTCCAGAACATTTTTCTAGACACGAGGACGGAGTCAGAGCCAGATTGGATGCACTGAGGTCTGCAGATGGGCTGGGCCTCACTCCTCAGCCACGTCAGAGGGGCAGACGAGCGCATCGGACTCACCGACACTGGATGGCAAAGTGCAGCGCAAGCCCCAGATGCTGCTCTGGGCTCAGCGGAGGGAGAAGAGCGCTAGTTTGTGGGGAAAATGGACACGTCCTTTTGTCTTAAAGGGGGAATTCACCTTTGAGTTCCTCAAAGCCAAGACTTTGATAAGTGCTCTCCTCCAAGGATTATACCGACCTGCTCCAAACTGTCAGAACTGGTCTGCACTTTTCCACTGGGACTTAAAAGTCATATAAAGCATCAGGAAAATTCATCTTCATCACAACACCACGCAGGAAGGCTACCGAGCATGCCAGCGCTCAGTTTTGGACACTGTATAAGGGAAAATGCCTTAAATCTTTTGAGAAATGTGCCAATCCGAAATGGATTGAAATATACTTGAATTTATTATTGTGTGTACAAAAACATGTGCAATCTATCTATCTGTCTATGTATTTTTTTTATATCAGGTATGTGTATATAAGAATCTCTTTATTTAAATATTATATATTGCTTTCATTAAAGTACTTATTCAGATAGGCCTATTTTTGTACAGGAAGAAATATATATGGGCATTGTAGCTATTTGTCATTATTCTGTGGTAATAGGAGATATGTTCTCATAAGTATATATTTTAATATGTATGTGTAAATGTGTTTTATCTCATTTGTGTCAAAGCAGTAACATTGCTATTCAATAAACATTTTGCATTCCAAGTTGAATCCTTCTCAGACCTTCATTCTGTCCTGGAAATAGAAAAACGGTGCTCAGTTGTGAACACCTGGTCTCTGTTAGGTGTTGGCAGGGTCTCATTAGATCGACCCCTCACCTTCCTCGGTTATGATGCCCTCCTTTCCACGAGGAAAAAAAAAAAAAAGTCAGCCTGGCACATTCCTGCACGTCTTCCTCTTATTTGTAGAGGAGCCACACCACAGAAGTGCCCCGGAGCCACCAAGAGCTCGAACTCCATCTGTGTTCAATGGTGGATGGTGGAGGTGGAGGGGGGGCAACGATGTTGGGGGTTCTGGGGAAACATTCCTGCAAAAGCATCCAGCAAAACACTGATTAGTACCTACTTAGTCGCCCAGACCTGCCTGGCACACAGCAGTTTTAGAATTGTTTCAGAGATGGTGAATAAATTAATCAATAATAAATGAAAAGCTTTGAAATTTAACTGCCAAATGCAAAAAAAAATGCAACCAAATTCTTTTAGCAAGGCATTCTTTGGCCTTGGGTTGTGTGTTCTCTGCTGCTATCTAGTGTCCAAGGATGGAAAACCAGTGGAGGCCTCGTCGGTGGAGCGATGAATCCAGTGATCCCAGAGACAACATGAGGGTTGTGCCCTCTGGCGGTCGATTGAGCCGCATCCATATTTATGTTTGAGTCTTTTACCTTGAGGAAAAGTTTAAAAATAAGCAAGCAGTTTCTGATCACATCAGGAAGCCCAAGAATAGATCAAGTGGATCTGGTTGCTTCAATGGCCCGTCTAAATACGTGTCCCTGCTTCCTTAAGCCAATCAGCCAGTGACGCCAGTGAGTGATGAGAGCGTCAAGAAACTGCAGGTCAGGAGGTAAAAAATAATACCCACTTTCCAGGATTGAGTGCACGCTGAGCTCCAAGTGTCAGATTTTTTTCCACCGCTGTGTTTAGACAGTCTTCTGGGGTATTATTTTAGGAGCGCGGCTTGTTTTAGGAGGAGAACTGTGTTGGTAAAAATGACGCCATCATTATGAAAGAAAAAAAAAATAAGAAAATGTGTGAGAAGAGGAGAAGAGAGGAGGGGAGGGTGGGAGGAAGAGGAGAAAAGGGGAGGGGAGGGTGGGAGGAAGAGGAGAAAAAGGGAGGGGAGGGCAAGATAGGAGAGGAGAGAGGAGCAGAGGAGAGGAAAGGAAAGGAGAGGAGATGAGAGGAGGGGAGAAAAGGAAAGGGGAGATGAGGGGAAGATAGGAGAGGAGAGGGGAGGAGATGATCCAGGGCTAGAAGTCAGTCGGCTGCTGCTGATAACCTGAGCTGAGAGGCTTAGCCTGATAATCTGAAACACCGTCGAGCTAAATCTGTGTCCGTGAGCCCCCCCGCTGGCTCCTGGTCTGGGTCTAATCTGCGAGAGCTTCGGTGCTCTTCTTTCTGCCTCTGAACACATGAGATCAAGTGTTCTGAGACACAGACCTGATAAACTTGAGGTTTCTGATAAACACGTGCAGCTAATGATCCCAGGAAGGAGCCTCACATCTGTCATGACTCAGCAGAATTCCCTGCAAAATGCAGGAAATATCCAAAAAAAAATTTAAAAAGCACCGCTTTCGTGTGGCGCTGAGTGTGTGGTTGGTGTCCAGACGGTGCGCTGCGGCAGGGACGGGGTTAAGGATGTGCATGGCGGGGTGGTGGATGAGATATCACATAACTGGAGGCAGAACATCAGCAGAGCATGACAACGATGTTTCTGTGAGAGAAGACGGGCTCAGCTGCTCTGCTGCAGGACTCCAGAGGTGAGTGCACGGATGTGCATGCTACTAAGACACCGCCATCTTCAGATTCAGAGCGCCTTTGCAATGTTGGGACACAAAAATCTCCTAAAGTTGCTCTACATTCTGGCTGCACATGACCTTCTGTGTCCTCAGGATGAGGACAAACGCGACTTTAGCAGCTTTCCGAACCGCGTTCGCAGCAGCTGAACGGGGAAACGTATAGAACTGATTTTTTTATGTCTCTGTCATCTTTCCAGGCTCTGGGAAGGATGAAAAGAGGAGACACGCCTCTTTTAAAACAGAGGTCCAGCCCCTGCTTGGGAAAGAGTGAGTTGTTTTTCTAAAAATCCTGCTTTCTCCTGCTTTTCACGCTCTGGAAAGTTGCTGAGCTGTGATGCGCCTGTGAGAAAAACACGCCAGATCTCCGAACGGGCCTGAGTGGCGCAGTAATGGGCTCAAGGAGGCTCCTCTGGGATCTGCAAAGCACTCCACAACACCCAAGTATCTGTGGAGAGCATACGTTGTTCCCAATACGTTTATTAGAGCACACATCAACACATTAGGCCTTTACTCAAAATACTGCCCACTTTAATTCCCGGTAATGCTTTATAGATTCATTCCCAGCAGTTTGTTCTAAACTCGGAATCACTGACTGAAAAGGAAAGATTCCTCTGATGTGTCCAGGATTGATTTGTTTCTGAGGATGGTTTATCCTGATGAATGAGTCTGAGGACGGAGCAGAACTGCTGCCGTTCCACACTATTTAAACCTATTTAAAACTGTTACATCAACTGAATCAGGTGGTTCAGGAGGGTGAAGAGCACCCAAACTGGCTGAAACGGTGACCGTGGCTGGTTTGTCATGGCAACGCGTCACAGTGTGAGACAGTCGCACACAGCAGCAGACAGGCGGAAAAGAGGGATCAACTGCTTATCAGCAGCCAGATCTGGCACATCTGCTCTTATAATCGGATCCCACCTGTTTCTGGAAATGGACGTAGATGGAAAGTCAGGAGGAAAATCCACTACTAGTGTTTCACCACAGCAGCACACAAGGATCTGAGTGTAACCGGGATGCAAGGAGGAACTTTATAAGTCTTCCCAATATATCGTTCTCTGCTTCACTGCGTCACGTTTCCGGACGCCAACACCCTCAGATGAAGGTAAGAAAAGAACCCAGAGTTCCGCCTGGGCGGTCATGTGAGGGGAAGAGGGAAAACTGTGAGGAAATCTATTTATAGGCTGTATTAAAGAATAGTCGGGTGGAATTTCAGCCCTCAGGGCAGCAGCGTGATCGGATAACGTAGAGAGACGGGAGGCGTCCCTAGAAGGGCGGAGGTCTCTCACGCCTGGGTACTCGCCCAAAGGTGTGTTTTACAAAACCTGTCATCTTCTACAAAAATGATTAGCCAAGGAAAGGACCCGTTTGTAATCCAAACAAGAAAAGAGAGACCAGTAATAACGGTCGGACCTGCAGTCGCCCAGGGCGGATGGGCCTGGATCCACCCAGCCATCTGAAACCCACTGAAGGCTCTGGAGACAACCCTTCCACTGGCGCAGAAGCAGGATCAAACCACAACCACGAGGATCAAAGGATCACAGAGCCGTTGTCACTCGTGGTCTCTCAAGCCAAGAGGCTTTGATCAGAAAGGAAAAATAGCTTTTATAACCGCTGTAACCTGCTTTTGTGCTGCTGGTATCAATGAGCTCAACCCCCAAAGACCAGTTGGGAAAAAATACCCAGAACTCCAATCAGATTCTTCTTGAGTTAAAGGTCTAAAGGTTCCCAACAGTCCTACGAGCTTTCGGATCCAACCATCCAACGACTGATGAGATGCCGCCAGCCTGATAAACCCTGATGAATGTTTGGATGGTAATCACATAACTGCCCGGCGTCCTCAGCAGTCACTTTGGTTTGAACATACTTTTTATCCCCACGACTGAAAACACTACGTCTGGTATTTGGGCCCCTCAGGGCCATTTTTCATCCAGGTAGATCATAGCTGGGTTGTATGTCCATAAGTGCAGCAGCGACAGGCGCAGTAGCACCTTTTCCTGTGGAGCTGTGGCGCTGTGGGCTCTGGACCTACAGGTGGATTTCCTTGTTTACACTAAAACACATGCTGGTGGGGAAAGGTCCGGTTTGAAGGGCGAGTCTCCTTCCGCTTCACTCTGCTTGTGTGCCCTCTCGCAGGCATGCCTCGTCAGTTCCCCAAGCTAACTCTGAGCGAAGCCGAGGAGGAGACGCAGCGGCTGGCAGAGAGAGTTTACGCGTCGGCGCTGAAGGAGGAGGAGGAGGATCACAATGACGCCCTGGCCATGTTCACCGTGCCCGAGGACTGTCCCATCGGCCTCCAGCAGGCCAAGGAGCATGAAATTCTCAAGGAGCTTGCCGAGCAGCAGTCGGAGGAGAGCACCAAGAGGTAGACAAGATGCACTGTGATTAGCATTAGTCTCATGAAATGAAAGGAGATATTCCCCTGCACTTGTCCTAGGAGGAAAAGCCTGAAAATGATCCGCTCCCAGTCGATGTCCCTGCAGATCCCGATGAACGCAGACTGGATACGCTCACTGGCGGTTTCACCGTTCCTGTCCTCCAGCTCCACCTGCTCCTCCGTGCCAGAGAGCTGCCCTGATTATCAGAGAGTCACCATCAGCGGGGATTACTGTGCTGGAGTAAGTAGGAGCAGCAAAACGATTCCACACACGGGACTCACTGCACGATCAATACATCAAAAAAACAAACGATTTTTTCGCCCCCACTAAAAATAACTGTTTGTTCCTGATTCAGATTACAGTGGATGACTACGAACAGGCTGCCAAAGGTCTGTTCAAGGCCCTGCTGATACGTGAGAAGTACTCCAAGCTGGCTTACCACCGGTTCTGCAGGACCACGGCCCAGTTCCTCCGCAGTGCAGAGAACACGAGCTGGAGTGAAGAGGACGAGGTCCAACCAGGTCGGCCATATCGGCACATTCCACTCGCACCGCTGTCAGCCGTCTTTCAGATCACGTGACTCGGGTTTTGCCGCCCCGCAGATTTGGGCCGGTATCCAGCAGAGGGCGAGGACCCCTACAGCATGGAGAACATCCCCGAGAATCTGAACTATCTGCTGAAAATGAAGGACGGCATCGTGTACGTGTACGACAACGCCGAAGCCCTGCAGAGGAACCGACCCCACGACCTCCCCTACCCAGACTTGGAGACCTTCGCTATCGACCTCAGTCACGTACTGGCCATGATCGCCGACGGCCCGGCGTAAGTTGCCAAAACAACAAAGGCGCCATAGCGATGCTGGTGGACAGAAACCAGTCACACAGTTGTTCGGGGCTTCTCTGCTCTGAATTCAGAAGACCTACTGCCACCGGCGCTTGAACTTATTGAGTTCAAAGTTCCACCTCCATGAGATGCTGAATGAGATGGCGGAGCTGAAGGAACTGAAAAGCGTGCCCCACAGAGACTTCTACAATGTCCGGAAGGTTGGGAATCTCTTTCTGTGACTTCATCCCTAAAACAGAAATACCCTTGTGCTGGTTCACACCCGTTCTGCTGCCAGGTGGACACACACATTCACGCGGCTGCCTGCATGTCCCAGAAGCACCTCCTGACCTTCATTCAGAAAACCTACAACCATGACGCTGGCCGGGTTGTGTTGGAAAAGGCCGGGAGGAAGATGACGCTCCAGGAGGTTTTCGACAGCCTGGACATGGACCCCTACGATCTGACTGTGGACTCTCTGGACGTGCACGCGGTAAGGATGCTCAGCCATGCGGCCGCAGCCTCTTTGTCTCCTTTTCTTTGGAAGTGATTGGCCTGTGCCTCCGGAACCCGACAGGGGAGGCACACCTTCCACCGCTTTGATAAGTTCAACTCAAAGTACAACCCCGTTGGGGCCAGCGAGCTGCGGGAGATCTTCCTGAAAACCGACAACCTCACCGGCGGAGACTATTTCGCCTGCATCATAAAGGTATCGCAGTTTTCTTAAGGCGGATACGCTGAGGCAGATCGGCGCACTTGACCTCTGGCCTTTCGGTAGGAAGTGGCCCATGATCTGGAGGAGAGCAAGTACCAGCACGCAGAGCCGAGGCTTTCCATCTACGGCTCCTGCCCGGAAGAATGGGCCAGTCTCTCCAGGTGGTTCATTCACCACAGAATGCACTCCCCAAACATGAGCTGGATGGTCCAGGTGCCCCGAATATAGTGAGTGCTCAGCACACAAGGAAAAGCACATCGCAGCGCCATCCTTCCAGCGGGAACTCCGTACATCTCCTTCACGGTCTGTGGCAACTCTCTGTGTTTCAGTGATATTTTCAAATCCAAAAAACTGGTCCCTAATTTTGCCAAGATGCTGGAGAACATATTCCTTCCGTTGTTCGCGGCCACTGTTGACCCACAGAACCACAAAGATCTTCATGTTCTCCTCAAATATGTAAGGTTTGCGTTTGGTTTTGAAGCCCGGTAGGCCAGAACCAAAGGTGACTGTGTGCTTTGTCGCCGGTGTAGGTGTCTGGCTTTGACAGCGTGGATGACGAGTCCAAGCACAGCGATCACATGTTCTCCTTCAGGAGCCCCAAGCCAGAGCAGTGGACCACGGAGGAGAACCCCCCCTACAGCTACTACCTCTTCCACATGTACGCCAACATCATGGTCCTCAACAACCTCAGAAAGTGGGTCTTTCTCCTTTCAAATCCAGCTCCGGGGCTGAACTTGAACCTTAGCGCCACAGTGTGGTGAATGTGCGTGTGTGTGTTCCGCTTTGGCGTTTCCTCCAGGGAGCGAGGACTAAACACCTTCCAGTTCCGACCCCACTGTGGAGAATCTGGATCGATCACGCATTTGGTCTCCGCCTTCGTCACCTCTGACAACATCGCGCACGGTCTGAACCTGAAGAAGGTACCTCAGAACTGCTCCGACTGGCTGTGAAACTCACTGTTGTTGTGAGTAGAACCAGCAGGGACAGTGTGGAAGCCACCTTACGGGGGCCCGGAATACAATAGTTTAATTAGGGGAGATAAACTAAGAACAAATTCATTCACATTAGCAACAAAATGGCTCACTGGCCCTCGCAGACGCCCCACAACCCCAGTGGCACGGCTCCGGAAGGAGCCAAAGACCGCCTCAGTCAGAGAAGACAGCAGAAGCAACGTCATCCCTCCCGTCTGTGGGAGTTGTTCACCGACCTTCCTCTTCCCACAGAGCCCAGTTCTGCAGTACCTGTACTACCTGGCTCAGGTTCCAATCGCCATGTCCCCACTCAGCAACAACAGCCTGTTCCTGGAATACTCCAAGAACCCTCTCAGAGAGTTCCTGCACAAAGGCCTGTCCGTGTCCCTGTCCACAGACGACCCGATGCAGTTCCATTACACCAAGGTGAGGACAAAGAGGTGAAGACGCCGTGATTCTGGGCTGCAGCTCATCGCCCACCGTCACTGAAGGCGAAACAGATTTAGTTGATCAAAAACAGCAGGACAAGTTTAAAAATGCTAAAGCCAGGAGATGCCCCTAGGAACATGTTGGACCACTAACTCAAATCCACATGGGAAGGAGGACAGAAAACGAGGGCAGCAAAGTGAAACAAGACACAAAGATTAAAAGAGACAGAACAGCAGATAACGAAATACTGATCCCGTCAGAGTCTCGGTTGACACGTTTGTCTGCCGGACCTTCATTTGCAGCTGACATTGTTGTTCTTTCTGAACTCCAGGAACCTCTGATGGAAGAGTACGCCATTGCAGCGCAGCTGTGGAAGCTCAGCACCTGTGACGTGTGCGAGATCGCCAGGAACAGCGTGCTGCAGAGCGGACTCTCTCACCAGGTACGGCCACGCTCCCTGAGCCCGTTTCTCATTTAACGCTGCACCCGAGGAGCCTGAGACGAAGGTTTTTCTGCAGAAAAAGAAGCACTTCTTGGGAGCAAATTATCTGAAAGATGGGCCCGAAGGGAACGACATCCGGCGGACCAACGTGGCCCAGATCCGCATGGCCTACAGACACGAGACGCTGTGCAACGAGCTGAGCTTCATCGTCGACGCCGTCAAGTCTGAAACTCTGAATGAATAAAACAGACCCCATATTGGGCACCACCCAGCATGCTATGTTCTTATTTATCACTATTTACCCTGATTGTGAGTTCCAAGAGAGCTTTATTATTGGTTAATATTCAAAATAGGCTATTTCAAGTGGCTACCAGTCAGGTAGAGGTCAGGTAAAGTGGTTGATGACACTTAAAGGGTTAAAGCAAATCTGGAGGGTCCTGTGTGAAGTAGATATACACATACAGACTTTAAAACTATGTATAAACTGTTGCATATTACACCCTCTACTCTGGTGTCTGTTATAAACAAGATCTTTTCTTTTACTGTACGCTTAAAACATAAGGACACTTGTTGAGGTTAAGAGAACTTTACAGTGTTGTCTCACAGTTAAAAATGGCTCAGAATGTTTAAAAAGTCGTAGAAATGCCAGTGCAAAAGTACATACTCTTAAAGGAAAGTTCTTGTAGTGAAAGAAATTAAAGTATAGAATCAACACAAGTCTCGGTGTTTGCGTTGCAAAACCCGCCACCTAGTGGAGAAAACGCAGAATACAATAGGATCTGACAGGAAGTTCATTGTGACATTTAGACAGTAAAAGATACAGACTTGATCTTGTTTTTAAATAATTCTACTGGTTACTCCTCTAGGCTGTCCTTAAACGTCAGTCTGACAAGCGTCGTCCACTTCTATTCTCTCATCTTGAGCAACCGTCCTGGTCTCCTGTGTATTCTTCACACAGGTCCACTCTTCCGTCTGAATGCTCTCTTTTTCTGGCTGCTTAATATCTGCACTCATTGTGTTACTCCTCCTTTTTAGGATCAAATAAAACAAAAAACACACAAATCACAAAATAAACAAGCTCAGAACAATGTGGGAGTAATAGAGGAGGAAACTACTCACAGTTTTATAAAAACAAGGATGATGATTGCAACCAGGAGGAGGACACAAGCGGACGTGATGAGGATTGCTTCTGCTGGGGGAAAAAAGGATCAGTCAGTCAGTGTTTTGTTTGTTTAAGATAAATTCTTCCTCGGCAATCACAGACCTCCAAAAGAGCCTTTTGTGCCGCCGACAAACAGAGATGATTCCACCTCAGCGTCCACATGACTGGAGGATGAGGAAGGAGAAGGGCTGAAGGAGGAGGAGGAGGAGGAGGAGGAGGAGGAGGAGGAGGGCATGCTTTCGGTGAGGCTGCCTGTTGTACGGGGTGAATCAGTGTGCTCTGAGAAAGCACTGGAACTGCCAGGGGCTATCAGTTGTCGTCCTCATTTGTGCTGCAGCGTCTGTGCACGAGATCAGAAACCCAGAATCCAGCGAAATGTTTCAACTTCCAGGTCGGTTTTAGTGATGAAAATAACGGGTCCACTGCCTCCTACCTGTTTCATTAAAGCAAAACACATCAAACTTCCGTCCAGCTGAAGCTCTCCAGGTCACCAGACCCGTCTTGTTTTGCCCACAGCCGACCAGAGCCTTGTTCCGGGGGATCACCGCCAGGTTCTCATCCGTCCAGCCGAACCTGAACCACAAAGGTCATCTTAAGATGCAAACTCCTCAGCAGAGGGCGGCCAGCTGTTTTTCCAGATACCTGCAGGTTTCCAACCCCCTGTGCAGAGCTTCAGTGACCTGCGCTTTGGAGGCGATGGTCACCCCGAGGGCGGCGCACATCCTCCGAGCCTCGGAGGCGTTGAAGGCGTACTGGAGCTGGTCGAGGCCGCTCAGGAGGCCAACCTGGAAAACCCCGGCAACACTTTGGTTCTCTGCTGGGAAGACTGGAAACAGAGTCGGGATTTGAAGAAGGGCTCACGTTCAGAAAGCGGATGATCACGTACCTCTGATGTCACACACGACACCGGCGACCGAGAGCACCGAGGCGATGCAGAACCACAGCTTCTTCATGGCTGGAGCGAGCGAGGAGACCGAGAGCCGAGGATCCGATGTGCCCGGCAGCCGAAGGCGGAGGGTTAAGTAGAGGTGACTCTGTTGGCTGGGGTGTGTGAATTCTGTCATTGCCGGAAGGTAAAGGGAAAAGGAAGAGGGAAGTCCAGCTCACAGGGTAGATTATGGACACAGTAATCTGCCCTGGGCCCCAGAGAAAAGGAGATAGCTCACATGTCAACACCGTCAAAGATACAGAAATGGTTGGTATTCGTCAGTTAAGCAGAAGAAAAGTGTGTTTAGGTGAAATATGGCAGGGAAAAAGAAAAAAAACACAACCAATAAAAGATGTGGAAAGACCCATGTTTTTGATCTCCAGGGTGTGATCTTCACAGATGCAGCACTGAGCGTTCTGTCCAAACGATTTCCTCCCGTGGGACGTTGTGCAACCGCGAAGCAGCTTGTGATCTCGGATGAGGACTGAGCGACGTCCCACATCCCCAAAAACACGCACGCCGACAGCAGGAAATGATGGAAAAGGGTTGTTTTTTTTAACCAAATGGGAGGTGTCACTAAGGTGTCTCTTAAAAAAACAACCCTGTGGAGTTATGGAATGTGAACTGTTCTTCGGCGCTAACAAGGTGGGTTTTCATTTGCTCCGGGCAGATTCAGGAGAGCGGACAGTCCAGTTTGGTGTAATTAAGGTAAATGGTTTTCCTGTGTTGATTACGGAGCTGCAGAAGGGTGAGAAAACACAAGCACTTTCCCCCCAGCTTCAGTCACATGACTGCAACATTATTTTGTCTGGCACTTTTATTAAAAGATGGAATAAAGAACAACGGAGGCAGATTGGAGATAAAAACAGGCCTGAAAGCATCTGAACAGTGATAGTAGGAAAATCCATAAGTGCTCTGAAGACACAACCCAACACACTGCAGTTAAGGATCTACTCTGGAATGTGTTCACATTTTAACGTTTTAAATTAAAAACAGTAAAATAATAAACAAACTTAAATTTTCTATGTCTTTAAATAGGAAATAAAAGTCTCTCAATATCTAGTAAACCTGAGAGAATAGATTTCAAGGGAACAGTTGATTAACAAAAAAAAACCCCAAAAAAACGTTTTTGGCAGAAATCACTTCAATTACTCAAAGTGGGTAAACACTCACGCAGGCCGGAGCGCTTTAGTTCTTCAGTGAAAACTGTCCTTTAATTGATAAATAGATTCTCTTTATTTTTTCCTTAACACAAATATACATTTTCGACCTCAGTCTCCTCCTAAATGTCGCCACACCATAAATCAGAAACACTATGGCTGCACTACACTACATTATTGGTCCCTAAAGAAATGCTAAAGAATCTCTTCACGTTCTGATCTGAAGTCATGGTGTGAGGATGTCCACTGCACCATCGTCCAGGAGGGCCCATGAACCTGGACCCTCCGGGGTCAGGGTCATGGATCCACGGGGCCCCGGTGGGCCTCAGTCGGAGGATGACTGACACCTGGTCGTTTCTCCCTCCCTCCCAAGACAAGGTCCACCTTCGCTTACGTGTCCTCGCGTCTGTTGTAGAATCCGCCGAAGAAGGTGAAAATGCTGATAATCAGACACATCACCACGAAGAGCGTCAGAGCGATCAGGAGGAGGCGGCGACTCAGGGACACCTTGGGACAGACGCGACCGACGATGAGCAGGACCTCCTCCATCCTCCTGCGAGGAGAACCATGTCACACTCAGTGGGTCTGACACGCCCGCTTACGCTCTCTGAGATTAATTCTAGGTTACTCTAAACAAAAAAGACCAAGATTACCTCGATTTAGTACACTGAGGGATTTTTTTCTACGGTCATTAACATTATTGTTTAGCAACATGACAAATATTTTCATTTAGTTGAATAAATGTTTTGCTCTGAAAATTGGGATGAATTACATCTTTAGGGGCCACTTGAATATTAAAGGTCCAGAGTGTAAGATTGGTAATCTGTTGGTAGAAACTGAAGGACACTAATGTAACCCTTAGTTTCTAATCATTGTATCACATCCGTTCAAATATCGGTGCGGGTCCCCCTCCGTGTTCTTCAGATTCACTATATTTGCGTACGTTTTAATCTGCAGTGTTAATTTCAGTCTCCAGAGCTAATTTCTGCACAAATCTACAGCAACAAACCTCTGGACTGGAAAAACTTGTGGATGCAGTGGTGAAAACAATCCACTTTGTTCCTCAGCAGTCGCCGTAGGTTCTCTACCGCTGTTGGAAAGGGAGGGGTGTTAAATTCATGCAGTTTTCCTCTCCAGATCTTACACGCTAGACCTTTAACATTACGAAGAGCAGACGAGGGGACGGAGGTAAGCCGGGCTGACCTGCCTGATGACGTTCGTGAAGACTGGCGGATGCAGTTTACCTGTTTTTGTTGATCTTTTTTCCGCTCTCCTCATCTTTATTTTTCATCTCCAGCAGTTTCTCGGCGATGTCCTCCTCCTCCTCGCGCCTCTTCTCCTGGAGGGCTTTGCTCTGCTTCAGTCCCTCCTGGTATCTGTTTAAATTGATATTTTGCTGTGATTGAGAGTGGAAAACAACATCGAAAGCTATATGTGTGTGCAGGAACGACTGATAATGTCAGATTTCTGATGAACGCTGCTCATTGTTCAGGGTGTGTGTGTGTGTTGAGGAACCAGGAGTGAAGGCCCCACCCTTTGTTGTAGGCCTCCTCCTCGATCTTGGCCTTGAGCTCGGCTCTGATCTCCTCTAAGTTCACGGGAGTCTTGGCCGGCTCGTTTTCCTGCATCGTCACGCTTCTCGTACTGCATTGTTTCACATGGGAGAGAACAATCAGCTGTGGAAACCAGCAGGTCATCGCAGCAGCTTTGTGTTTTCATGGGTAAAATGCAGCGGCAGACTCGGGAGACTCGGGAGTGGACGTAGCAGCGATGGTGCTCAAAAAAAAAAAAAAAAAAGGATCCGAAAAACTTGACGAGGCGCCTACATCCTGTAAGCGCGGCCTCGTGTCTGGACTCTGTCAAGCTCTCGCACAAATGTTTAGACTCCGGGACAGCGCATCCATCAACTTTTTTTTTTTTTAAAGCTGTTTTTCGCCTCTAGACCTGCTCTTTAGGACACATCCTGAAGGTCACGCAGGTCAAATGTGAGCTAAGAAGGTTGTTGATAAAAATGATTGAAAGTTCAGGTTTGTTTTGACTCAATGTTTCAAGGACTGTGTGATGTCCTTGAGTATTTGGGGGGGGTTGGGGGGGGTTCTGTGAGTGCAAGGGGACAAGCGACACCAAATTCATATCCATTCTGCTGCTGGCTGTGGGGCCTCTGTGGGTGTGCATGGCTCTCACGTCACTATTTTCACACTACAATTAAGCATGAAATAAATGCTGGGTTTGTGCAGTTTTCTTTTTCTTGGTACAACTGTAGTTTTTTGTGTCTTTTTTTGCACACCGACACCAAGCCGAGCACATTCTGAAAGTCTGCACCACTATCTATTATTTTTTTGAAGCTTACCTGGCTGGTGTTTTTATGCTTCAGCTGACAGAGGGCACCTACACAGGATCAGGGAGGGCAGCTCCGGGGCTGGGTCCTGAGCTGGGCCCTGAGACCGGGCTGGTGGCGGGTGGCTGGCCCGGGATGTTCAGGAGGTTAAACTTAGGCACCACAGCCACGCTCACTCTGCGTCTGGGCAGAGCCTGGACAGAAGGTGGACCATGAAAAAGCCTCAGTGGAGGACATTCTCATCAGAGTTTGACTGGTTCGTGATGAGACGGCTGAGTCGCAGTCGCAGATCGTGTTTACACAAAACCACGTCAGAGAGTTCTCCAAGTGCACAACAGTTGACAAACTTTGCAAATATTGTAAGTGCACTTACAGACGGCACTGACGCAAAAATTATTAAAATAAACACTCCACGGTCTAAAAAAAGCTTGTATTTATCCGGGACTGAAATATAGTTATCAAAATACTTCAGGTCTAAAAATATCACGTTTACCTTTCCAAGAGTGAGAGACATTGATCTTGATGGCCGAGGTACGCCATCATCTCCATGGGCAAAGAGGAAATACAAGAAAAAAAAGACCATTTACTTGTTTAAAAAAATAGCCATGGAATGATTACGCTAATAGAGACTCTGGAAGCGTCTTTCCATAAACCGTAGCAGAGAGGGAAGCCAGCAAACAGCATCCAAACCCTGCTCCTCTCTTACCTCCAGTCTCTGCAGACCCTCCGTGCGAGCGATTTGAGTTCTGGTTGGCCAGCTTCTTGAACTCCATCAGCTCAGCGTGATCCTTCTCGTACGTCCTCTTCAGGTTCTCCACGTATTGCATCATCACCTCGGTGGCCTTGCTCATGCGTTTCTCCTGTTCCACAACGCGGAGCACAAAAGTCAGCAACAGCAAATTGTTACTGACAGAAAAGGCACCAAGTCATCTGTGTGGTTTGGAGCACCACAGAGACTCCAGAGACTTTTAAAAGTCCCTGAACATGCTGCTTCTGGGGGCTTTTATACGGGCCTTAGTGGCCCTCCAATACTGTATCTGAGGTTTTTTTCCTCAAACTGGGCCTTGGGGCAGAATCTTAGCTGCTATAGATCTATAGGTGCACAGCAGAGACAAGGAGAGTGTTTTGTGCAGTTTAGGCATATACACACCAGAAAAAGGTGTTTTTCATGTCATGGGACTTTTCAACAACACACGCGTGTCTTCTCTGTCCTCTACACAGACGCACCTGTCGAACGGCTCCCACCAGCTCCGCCCTGCTGGACAGTCGTCGGGCCAGTCTGTGCAGCACCGAGATAGTCTCCACGAGGCGCTGGTAGGACTCGCGCTGCTCCAGGTTCTGCCACTGTGGTGAGGTCACCTGCAGGAAACACGAACAACGCTTCCTACAGCAGCCATACCAGTGTTCCCAGTCTACATGGATGTGTGTGTGGACGCTCATTCAATGAGGGAAAAGTTCCTGTTTTCTTTTATTTTGAAGGATTGACCTTTAATGCTCCTTTGAATTCCTCTAGCTCCTTCTCAGTGTCCTCTTCAGTCAGGTTCCTCTCACGTTCTGCCTGTTTGAGCCGCATCTCCAGAGTGTATTTGTCATTGCGAAAAGCCAGCGACAGCTGAACAAATGCATTCTGCAGACAGGAATTTAACACTTAGAATGCCACAAAAGCAAAGTACTGAGAAAGGCAACTACAGAATCTACAGAAAACAGTATACACGCACACAAATACAAACATGCCTCGATGGCAAGTGTGGATGGTGCATTTTTGGTGGTAAAAGTGTGTAGGAGAGTCAGGCAGCTCCGGAGCTGACACACAGACCCAACAGTGACTCCAACATTTGACCTGCTGGTGTTTTTCCCTGGTGATCAAAAGCAGCTGATGCAGTTTTCCACTGCAGAGGGGACGAGGTCCGAGAGGAAATCTGCGACCTCTGTCTGTCCTCATGCACATGCATCCCTGAGGGACCAGTGAGAGGGGCCACAGTGCGAGGCTGACAGCGTCACTAAGGTTTGTCTGTTCTCCACAGGAAATTGCTGCACGAGTCTTATCAGTCAGAACCAGGAACCAAATCAAAAGCTTTCCTGCCGATACAGGCACGCACATTTTATGACATTTCAATGAGTCTGTGATTTAGGAACAAAACAAACCAAGAGGGTCACGTGTGGCGGCCGGGTGTGGAACAAACGACTTGTTTGATGTCTGTGTAGGTTCTCAGTCATCCAGGTCAAATTTTTGAAAATTTAAAGTCCAGATGAACACGGTCTATTCTCGGAAAACGACTTGTTTGGACACAGTTCAGTGTCCAGGTTACAGGACTTCCTGTGATGGAAGGTGTGACCATCCATCCATCCATCCATCCACCCATCCATTCATTCATCCACTAAACTGCTGCTAGCACTTAATATTGCTTAGCATTAGCCGAGCTCATAATAAAGATTCATAATTTCATCTGATAACGTGTGTTAACATTTGTCAACGCATAATAGCGAACAAATGTAAGTACATGTAGGTCATTAACTTGTCTCCAATGATCCATATGACATGAATCAGCTGCACTGAACTGTCAACATTCATGCATTTATAATTTTGTATTCATTATATATTTTTTACAAAAGTCAGGTTTTTGTAAACGTGTGTGTACAAACCTCTACTTCCTTTTCAGTGAGTGGGGGTGCGCTGGAAATGAAAAAGAAAAGCAGAGGTGTTATAATCGGAAGTAATGGATTATGCATAAGTGATCAGGTGGACGTGAGCTCCAGCAGCTGGAGCAGTCACACACCAGCCTGGTAAACCTCGGTGAAGTTTGAGTTTCCGCAGCATCACGTCAGAAATGTTGGGCATGGCATCAGATTTCTCTTTAGCCTCCTCACTACTGCTGGTGTTGGGAGAAGCACCTAGGAGCAGACACAAGGCCTAAATGTCATGATTAAATTAACTGTGCAAATTGTAATAAAGTCCCATATCCTCTAATTCAAACAACTGAGCTGTCTGCTGATGGGAAATGAATTAATTCTCGATTATGATTCGGCCAGGAAATGGGTGGCATAGAGGAACAGAAACAGAAGAACAAATCATCATCTTTTTTGAATAGAACAGTTCTTTTCCCAGAGATCCAGGAAGTGCCCACCCTTGACAAAACGCTGACAGGAACCAACATCTTGTGTGGACCAGAGGGAATAAAAAAAGGACTCACCTTTTTCCTGTTCAGCAGCTTCACTCAGGTCTGGTAACGTGGATCCTGCTACGCTTTGGTTACGAATCAGCTTGTGCTCCTTTATAGCCAAACAGACACACACCCACACATAAAAACTGCCTTTTTGCAGCATCTGACAACTCAAGTCCAATTTTGGTAAAAATGTTTTACCTCTTTAAGCTTGGACAGGTTATGCTTGGTCCCGGGCTGGCCGGAGAAGTCGTTGTATCCTGAGGCTTTGAAGATCTTGTCCCTGTCTGAGAAAGGATCCTCTGGTGTTGGAGGTAAACCCTGAGCTCCACTTCTGGAAGTGAGGCTGCCTACAGAGTCCCAGGAGACGGCCCTCATCAATGGAGGGAAAGCCCCGATCGTCTTGATTTCGGCTGTGCAGGGGGCTTGTTGCGTTGGAGGTCGGGGGACAGGCTTGGCCACTCCTGTGGCAGGAGCCAGGTTAAGGTTTCGGCCTCCGTCATCTCCTTTGGAGGCAGCAGCAGGAGTCCTAGGTACTGCTGGATCAAAGTTCTCCTTCTGTACAGCATAGCGGGGTGTTAGAGTCCCAGAGGAAACTTTCCTCTTCTCATTTGGCTTCCAATCTACCAGCAGTCTGTTTCCCTGAGGTGACGGAGAAAAGACAATAATCATCAATACGGATAGCGTTTCAGATGGGTTAGGTCATCTGATACATTCATCTTTCCATCCATCTTCTACTGGTTTTCTCTTAGAAGGGATGTAGTGGGGGGTGGAAACCAGAGTAGCCAAAGAGATCCCACACAGACACGAAGAAAAACTCACAAAAACAGGAACAGTACCCCTATTTTCCTACCTGGCTAACAGGCTGGGAGCTGATGTGGGATGTTTCTGTGAGTCCCGCAGCTGGAACAAAAACTTCATTTCCAGACTGTGGAGTCACAGTGCACGTGGAAGATGGCGCACTCGGAGCTGAAGGAAGGCCTGTAGTCAAAGGGTCTTCTGTGATTTGGTCCGAAATAAACTAATGTTTAGGAACTAAGCACGTTTTCTGTGATGGATGAAAGTGCCACATGCCTGTGGGGGACTCGGAGAGGCTGCTGGTGGAGCGGCGGCCGCGGCGACTCAAGAATCGGTCGCTGACCTTCTTGGCCTGTTCAAGCAGCTCCAGGTTCTTCTGTCGATCCTCATCAGACAGTTGCAACTCTGGCAAACGGTCTTTCACCAGGTCGATCACGTTACCGGTGCCGTCTGAACACGGGTAGACACAAATAGAAGAATGATTGCGCATCTCCTCATCTCCTTTTATAGGATTCTGAGCACAGCTGCATCTGAAGGGGAATTCCTCATCCTAAATAAGAACTTACAGCAGGACATCATCCAAATATTCAACAGATGATGAAAGAGTTTTAGCCTAAAAAGAGAAGTTTGCTGAGTAAAACCTAACTTATTAGGGTACAAGCATTGAAAGCCTGTGGGAGTGCACGAGACAGATTCCTCTTTCTGCACGTATGGGGAACCAAAGCTAGAATAAATGTCTTCAAATTTCTCATTGTGTCAAAAACATTTTTACCCACCGACTGTCATGATGGGTCCTCCAGACGAGTTCCTGGCCAGCCGACTCCTGGGACTGTGAGGCCTGAGTGGGCAATCCTGGGAGTTAAAGTACATTTTCAAGATTACACCACTAAAGAATGAAACTAGTACCTGTTCTGTTCGAGGGGAGCTCCATCCTGCTGGACGACCGTGGCCTGCTGTGGGTAGATGATGGTGGGAGCAGTGATGATGATGGCTCGACTTTCACCCGGTGTGGACTGGGGAGAAAAAAAGGTCATTTAAAGTTAAGGACAACCAGAAATCCACACTAGGAAGGTCGGGGGTCACGCTGAACAGTCACTTATACCCTGACAAACTGGAACGTCTCAAATAAACATACTGGAATTTTGTTTAGTCTTGCAGGAATTTCCTAAGAAACAACATAGACTTCCTCTGGCTCCTCAGCACTGCGAAGTTTCCTCTATTACTAATTGGAGGTGATAGATATTGACGATATTATTGTTACCAATGTGTTCTCTGACATGTGCCCAGGCTTTACTTTCTATGTTATAGGGATTACGTCCAGCTTTATGTCTTCTGTTTGAAGACTTCTGAACCATGTTTAAGATTTTGTTCATCCTCCCTGTTTGTTTAGATTATTAATCTGGCTCCCACCCCCTCATCTCCCAACAATATAAATCATAAAAATCCCTTTCTATCTCACACTGCGTGAGGAAGGTAGTGTGGAACTGAGCTTGTCCAGTGTTGCAGAACATATATTTCTCCAGGTATAAACCCCTATAATGGAATACACAAAAACGATTCATTGGTAAATGTACTAAATCCTTGTCCACCCACCAACGATAAGTATGCAAATAAAAACCAGATGAATATCAAACACTCTTCCTCTGAGAGCCCCTCTCAGACCTTATCTCTGCACCAGAGTCCAAACAACATGTTTTTTTGCGTGCGTAGAGCAGCAGGAAGAGCACGGCTGCACTAAAGTTAGAAATGTTTTATAGCACTGGCAAACTTTCAGTCACGGCCCAAACGATGTGTTCAAGTGCACGTAAAGCAACGTGCTGCTGTGCCTGCAGGAAGTTTGCCGAAATATTTACTTTGGTTTTTGATTATCTGGAGTTTCAAAATTTGCACAATAATGGTGGAATTCTATAGATTTGCGTAAGAAAAACCTGTTTTTAAAAAGTTATTTTTATAGCTTATAGTTTTATATAATTCTTCTATCTATGAATACTCATCATATGCAAAAGACTTTCATAGACGTAAAGCGTACAGTAGTGATTTCTGTAGGGGGATTTTAACTTGAACTAAATTTCAAGAGAGAAATATTTGTTTTCTTCTCACCAAAATAGTTGAGAAATTTAACAAACTGTAAAATCAAAGAGACAAATATAGTTTGTCAATAATGCCTAAAACAAAAGTGAAGATAGAAATGATTTACAAGAACGTTAGGCTACAGTATACTACCAACAGGGGTCGCTGAGACACAATAATTCAAGTTTTAAGTTTTCACATGCTCCACAATAGAAGAAGTAAGACATCGGGTACCAGAAGGGTGCACTCACTGTACTGGGAGAGCTGGATGAACTGTCCAGATCTTCAGGTGAATCCTCCTCTTCCTCAGGCAGTGTGGGCATGGTGGGGGGCAGTGAGGGGCGTGAGCGTGTGTGTGGAAAAACAAACGGGCTCTCAGCAGCGAAGAGGGCCTGAGAGGGCTTCTTAGTGTTACCGTCAGTGGACTGGTGAGGTGAGTATTCGCTGTCTTCCTGGAACTATCGAGATCAAACACAGAAAATAATGTTAGTGTCAAACGAACACACACCTACACATACACACTGGTCATGGTGTGTAGCAATAAACAAAGGGACGTGCTTTGGAAGAAAAACTTTTACAGTCAAAGCTCAACAAGACCATCACATCATGTTTAAATCCTTATATAGCAACCTCTCTGTGGTCTTAGAACAAAATGATCAGCAACAGTACCTAACAGGCTTTTACATCTAAAACAAAAAGTCCATCAGAACCTGAACTTCAAAGTACTTTAATTGCACTTCTGTTGAATTCTCTTGGACTAACATTATTATTTTTAGACTTGATGAAAGCCTCCATTAGTCTTAGGAAAAGATTAAATCATGTTTGTCTGGCAGCAACTTTAGCTGTTGAAGTTTGGGCTCAAAGGCCTGTTTTTGTCTTCTCTTACAAATATGAAACAACTCTCAGGATAAAATATGTTCACTCTGAACTTGGATTGTTTACCTTATTGACCATAATCGGGTTTTGACCCTCTGAGTCCTTTAGTTTTGGGGGGGTGACCAGGATTGTCCTTCCACTCAGTCTAAATGCAGGAAGTGCCCTGACGCTCAAATATGATGCAGACAAATTGTCATCTGTAAGGTTGTTGGTTCAGTTCCCAGAGGACCTGGGGCTGCTTGCTCCCAAGCTTAAATGCTAGCTTTATTTCGGTCGTGTGTCTCTAAACAGTGTGTTAGCTTGTATCCTCCAAACCACAAATATATAAGTATATAAACAATTTTACTATCTCCAGTCTTCTGTGGGTACTGTTGGATGTGTGACACATCCGTAATGGAGAGTCTAATAGATCATTACAAAAAAAAAACCAAACTGGGCAGCCATAGCAAAAAGAAAGAACAAAAATACCTTAAGTGTTTTTAAAATAAAACCTAGTAGTGAAAAGTGATGTGTCAAGAGTGTGGTGTCAGGACACCACCATCATTGTCATCAATGATCAGTGCGACTGGAACATGAGCTCTGGTAGCATCAACAGTTGTGTAATCAGACCTGATGATAACATCAAATAAGAGGGTTAATAGAAGATTCCTTTGTGTAATTTAATCTTGAACAAACTGCTCATTATTATTTTAGCAGCAGGTTTGACATAAGCATAAGCATCATTTTCACCTGGTCTCACATACTGCAGGCATTGCTGATTTTCCTACTGGGTTGTTCTCCTGCAGCAGCAAACACTCCCAACAACAAATTCATAAAAAAAAATAATACAAAAACAGCATCCAAAATCTGTACAACTAGAGCCTGGAGTCACAGAAACAATGCTAATGTAGTTTTTGTTTATTCTGTCTCTAAACGGGAGGATCTGCACATACGCGGCCTGCATGGGTGCCTCTGCGTCATCACAGATGTAGTTGATCCTACAGCTTAAATGACTGCAGGTATGGGATTGAGGGACTACTGGTTCAAAACCTGAGTGATCCTAGGCTGGGGTATCCAGCTTCTGCTCAGCGTCACAGGCCCAACAAAGGTTCTGTGAACACACAAAAGCTGTGACTGGCTATGGAGGAAACAGGTTGTTTAACTGACTCCCAGTAAGCTGCTGGGATATTTCCTGACCACAAGAACTCTGCCAAAATGTAAATTCAACGTTCTTTCTCAAGCTGCAGCATTTATGCAGCCAAGGAGGTTTCCTTTTGTTTCCACACTTCCTGCACTGCCTCTGTGAAACATTAAACCTCCTGCAATATTTTGACTAGAATTACAGATTCATCTCACACCTGAAGAAAGCTGCTCTGCAAAATAAACCAATTTCCCTCAAAAATTTCAAGTAAGGACATAAATAAAAGCATTGCATATTACAATAAAAATGCTCTGTGTCACCGCAGCCATGCTGCCATAAGCAGAAGAACCAACGTCCTCTTTAAAACTAATTAAACCCACACGAAGATGGCCGACAGCCCCCCGCAGATAGTTTCCCTGGTAGATTACGAAGCTAATTGAATCACACAGATTATTTCCTGGGGGACGGCTCATACAAGCCCAAACAAAGGCTGTCGCTGCACTACAACCTGTCAATGACATAGAAACCGTGCACACGGATCCACTGAAGGAACAGCATGCGTGTCCACGAGGACCATTAGTGAATTCTTTCTGGTGCAGCCCGACCCAAAGCTGTCTGCATGAGGGGACAAATGCCCTCCTCCCCCCCCCCCCTTCGTTACATAAGACCAATGACTCCTGCCAGAATTGTTTAAAACTTAGTTCTGCAAAGCAGTGCTCACAGAGGAAGTGCACGTTACACAGAAGGTCCAAGTGTGACAAAGAAAAAGATGTGCTGGCACTGATAACGGCTGAGCAGATCCACCGGTGTAGAAAAAAAAAAAAAGAACTCAACACACATGCAAAGGGAGAAACTCTGCGATACAAACACCCGATCATGTAAACTCACCCTGCCAGTGGCAACCAGTCAAAAAACTCTGGAAAAGCACACAAGTCTAAATTCAGAAGCAGAGGGAACATCCTGAAGGGTCCACACACAGCCCACCCACCCGACCACCTGGAGAGGGAAGGGAGCATGCAAAATACCTGAGACACCAGAGCCCTGCCGAGCTCCCGACAATCAAAGTGTCACTCTCAACCTGTTCCTCCAGCAAACTCCTCTGTCCTCGAGGCTTCTCCTTCCTTCTCCCGTCCCCTCCGTTGCCTGTCTGTTTTCAGCTGCTGCCTCTTTTTCACTCCTGGGAGCTTTGACCATTTAAGGAGAAGGGCTCTGTATGCCTCTGTGGAGTGTGTGTATGTATGTGTGTGTGTGTGTACGGGGGTGTATGTCTGTGTATGTGTGGGATCTCCATGTATCATCCCTTAGCTAAAACTAGAACAAATGTATCATTTACTGTGGAATATGTGTGGTTTCTTTGCTCTCTAATCCCAGCTGGGAGGCCTTTTGAGGTTG
>CAAE01014581.1:1752330-1781831 GCA_000180735.1 Tetraodon nigroviridis | reverse complement strand
AATCTAGTTTGTGTTCGGGCTGCAGCTTAAGAATCTGCTACCATGATGGGGATCTTCGTGGTTTTTGAAGCTGCACAGTCCAAACCTTTGCATTTCAATTGTGAGCAATCTGAATGTGTCTAAATGATGCATGAAGCAGAGCACAGCGACCACTCTGTTCAGAGCCACACATCTGACATTCACAGCAAATTACAGCATTACCGTTCGAATTAATATGACTTAAGCCCATTGTGTGCAAAGCAGTCAGATGGGTTTTTTTTAGTCGATAAAAACTTGCTTTTTTTCTTATGAGATATTAGGATTTTGTTGCTATAAATCATCAACGGTTTGCCAGTTTGATTTTTGCTATTGATAACTGCAAATGTGCCTGACAAGCAGACAAATGAGCCTGAAAAGTACTACACTGCAATGCTGGATCTGAAGGAGATAATTTTTAAAACAGCAGCACACAGACAAAGAAAAGTTACTGCAAAAAGACACTAAATGGTGCATATTTGATCGAACTTCCACAGAAGTAAAAAAGCGAAGTGTGTGGTCTCACCTCACTGCAGCTGCCTTGTTGTGTGCCACCTGTAGGAACTAGAACACAGAGAGCAAGAAAAGAAAAAAATGATTTGCATTTGACAGGAAAAGCATGAGCTTGCAAATGTCAAGAGAGGGTTAAATAAAAAGCAAAAAACAGAAAGAGGATGAAGACAGACTCGCTGCCCTGACAGATCTGGTTGGTTGAATTACCTTAAATCTGATTTTAGGAAGTGTCTCACCAGAACCCCCCTGCTCCGCCCCCCCACTAACACACACACACACACAAACACACCTCGGCCCTAATAACTAAGGCAACAATAACCAGGCAACCATCATGAGGTGTTTGATCTGCTGTTCAAAAGCTTTTTGGCTATGATAAAGACCATCGTAGTTTCAATCATCTGCAGAATTGTCCAAGCAAAAGAAACCAGAGATTCACTGATGCTTGAACGGAAATGTCACATGAAGACTATTTTAAATATAAACGTGGCAGGCGTGCATATGCCTCCTCTTTTTTCCCTCTCCAGGCTGTTATTTTTTAGTCCAGATCAGGCTTCCTGCAATTCTCACCACTCAACTTGACCTCACAAAAAAATTCACATTCCAGTTTAAATGCTTATTTTTTTTTGTCTTGGTTCGAACATTTGTAGGTTTGCCAACAAAGAGATCTGTGTTTCAAAGTACAAACACTCACAGGTTCCCACATCAGTGTCAGACTGAAACTGCTCTAACAAGGTTAATATAAACTGAAGACCAACATGGACACAAGTTTGAGAGCTAAAAAATAAAAAAACAGATGAATATTTTAGGTAATTTTATCACCGAGCTTCTGTTAATGTAAAGTTTGAACTGTACATGCAAATTATTTAATTTCCTTCCTCAACACAAACCAAACTTGAACAGAAAACTATAAAACAAAACTTCTTTTTTGCATTTTTGCCAATGTTGTCGTAAAAATTATAGTGTCATAGTTATATTACGTTTGTTGTGTTAGTACTAATCATAGTAGTAGTAGTAGTAGTAGTAGTAGTAGTAGTAGTGGTAGTAGTAGTAGTAGTAGAAGACCCCTGTGTTGCCAGTAGAGGGCGATAACAGCTGCAGTAACTGTAGTATTGATCAAATTCCTGTAAATTCAATCGTTCGGTTTAAATCCATAGCACAAGTTTTGAATTTTAGTCAGTTTAATTTATAATGGAGTTAAAAATATCTTCTCCTCATTCTCCTCCTTGATGACCCTTGTTTAAGAAATAAAACACTGTCCCAGAGCTCGTTCTGTCTATGTGTAAATAATGGCTGCACCTATTTTCAGACATCCTCGGAGATTACCATCAGAGAAGGAAGTGAGCCCATAACCCAGTAACCATCATCAGAGTCTGTCATACCATTCTTGGGTAGCTGTGGAGGCTCTTTGACATCTGTGACCACAGGAGATGAGGGGGGACTTTCGGTTTTCTCCTCTTTTTCAGGCTCCGTCCATCCTTTGGACTCACCCGCAGGACATGTGACATGTGTCCCAAGATCAGCTGATAGTCCGGGACCTGCAAACTTGTATATGGAATTTGATGAATGACAATAAATAAACTTTTGAGCTGAAAAGTCAATGTTGATGTTGAGAGATTAGGGGGAAAAAAAAGTGGTGGTTTATTTGTTCTAGTTTTATTTAGCTGTAAATGTCACCTAAGTATTTGGTCTAATCTGTACATTTTGAAAAATTCCCTTCAGATGAGAAATTACCCCAAGTAAAGGGTTTTGTTTTCAGAAAAATGTTAGTTAAGACAAATTGTAAATAAGTCAGATTCATTCACAGTTATTTTAATTTGGCTATGACTTCCAAACAGCAGTAAATAGCTGGACTAATACAACTTATACTTGCATTAGATAAAATAATTGGGCTTTCTTGAGTGATTTCCTACAAACCTGAGCCAAGGCTTGCTGAGTGATTCTGGCCTCCAGACAGCTGAGTTGCTCGTCCGTGTCAGCTGCTCGCTCCAGAGCCTCCTCCACTCTCTGAGTGATGCCCTCCAACCTCACGGTCACCTGGCTAACCCTCTGCTCGCTCTCCTTCACCAACTCTGCCTTCTCCATGGCATTGTTGACCATCACTTCCATCCGTCTGAGGGTGGCGAGAAGACTGTCGGCAGTCACCTGGAGCTGGTCCTTCTCCGCTGCTCCACCTGCCTCCTCTGTGGCCACTGTTGCATCCCTCAGGACCTTCTCCGCTGGCCCCTCTGCGCTCTCTGCCTCTGTGTTGGTCCCTTTGTCAGCCTGAAAAACGGGGCTGTTTCTTTGCTTGGTTCCATGCTCCTGCGCGGATCTGAGGGAGGTTTGCAGGTAGCGGACCTGCTCCTGCATATCACTGATGGTCTGCTCTGCTTGCTGGAGCTTCTCTTCGGTCTCAGAGACGGTTTTTTTTTTCTGGCCCTTCGCTCCCTCTACGCTGGCTTTCCACCAGTTCACCACAGCCACCTTCTTGGCCTCCTGGGTATTAATCCGGCTCCCAGTCTGACTTTGATTTTGCTCGTTTTGCTCGCAGGCTCTCCGACGCTCCTCCACCTTTTCCCCTTTTTCTTCCCACATACACTTGTGCAGCTCCAGCTCCTGCAGACTGAAACCGACACCAAAGCTTTATAAACATCTCCTTTACTCACTGTTATGTCTGCAGTTACCGAGGGGCACTAAACCTGCACTTAACCCCCATGGAAGCGAAAGCAGAGCAGATAGTAACGGCGATGGGTTGTGTAATGGAGGTGCCCATAAATACACTATCAGAACCAGACACCCCTTTTATTAGGAGGCTTCTCAGTACAGAGCAGCATCAACCAATTCCAGTCTGTTACCATAAACAGGAGAAAGGGTGGGTATAAAAAAAAACTCACATACACATTGACAAGCTGCTGCTTGATGCTTGCCTGTTGTTGCTGCCGGACAGCAAGCAGCCGATCTGGTGTTTCTACAGCAGCAGAATCCTGTGTCTGAGACAGGGCACATTTTTGTACTCACACATCCTGAAGCAGGCCCAGACTTCACCCACAACAGTGTCCCTCCTCACCTTCTCACTGCATTTATGGCGCAGGTGTCTGAAAATGTCTGCAGACTTGATCCTGTGGATGATGCTCTGAATATCGTCACCGTGCCTGCTCAGGGGGGGCAGCTTGAGGTCGTCCAGAGGTCGGTGATGCTGGCATAAGTGACGAGAGGTCATATGGCACCAGGTGTTGGTGCAGTGGAGGAGGTAAACAGTACATGTTGCCTACCTGCTGCACATCCTGCAACTCGCTCTGCAGGGATCGGTGGTTTGGAGCTTCTCGAGTATAGAGACTCTGAAAACTAATACAGTGTCTGTCATATCTGCAGAAAAATATGAGAATCAAACCCATTTCCTGACAAAACACGTATTTTCCCAATACTGCTATAAAAGCGAATCTATGTTTTATTAAAGGGGACATTGAGAAATTAGCTTAACACACAACAAAGACCTATGTGATATAATACGGGTCCTATGAAAACCACGATAAACTTATATTTATATCTTACAGATCCATGCTGATCCACAGGGATGATGCGATGTGAAGACAGGTGAGCTCCTTACCTTCCAGAAGAACTTTGGTGTGAATGTTCCGTGAAGCCCTCAATCAAGCGTCTTGACTGCAGACCCCCCCCAGAACAACAATACCATGTACGTGAATAACCAGCTTGAAACATGCTGTCTTCAAAATTAATAAATATAAAATAAAGTGACTCTCCACATGAGCGCTCTTCATCTTATCCATTAGCATGTCTCTCTGCAAGAGAACATTTGAGAGAGAATATTAAGATGAATTTCCATGCTGTTGGAACTAATCTTTAAGGTTGATAGAGACACCAACCTTTGTGAGTTCTGTGTCTTTCAGCGTCAAAAGAACCAGATTTTCCTCAAGTTCGGCCTGCACACATTTTACCTTTTAACTCACTTCAGCCCACAGATTTGAAGACCACAACTCTCATCTTTTCCTACCCGCAACTCAGCGTTGACTTTCCTTAGCTTGCTCATGCTATCCTCAGAAAAAGCCCTTTCAACAGTGAGCTTTTCGTTCTGTGGAGGATCAATCTCAGTCTCAATCACGTGTAAAGACAGACAGATGTTTGTCGGAAACAACCTCACCTTGTCTTCGAGTCTCCTGATGTGAACCTTAAAGCATTCAATTTCGCTGTTCTGAAGACACACACATAAAATCTTACATGTAAATAGCAGACATTAAAATACAATACACAATACAATATATTTGAGGGTATGCACCAGTTTGGTGCAGCTGGTTTGGGAGTGGCTGGCTCTCTCCTGGGCCTCTTTAAAAGCCCGTCTGGTCTCCTCCAACTCCTCAGTCAGAGATCTGACTCTTGTTGCTGACCGCTGAGCACTGAAACAATAAGACCCGCTGCTCTATAGATCGCTGCTTACATATTTACAACACTGTGAAGGAAAATATATTGTTTTTACATCAATTAGTTTTTGTGTTTGTCACCTGGCCAGCTTTGCTCGGAGCTCCGTCACCTCCAAGGTCAGCTGCAGATTTATGTCTTCACACTGAGCCACGCTCCTCAGCAGGCTGCTGTTCTGCTCCTTCAGCTTTCGGTGGGCATATTTGAGCTCAGCCACCGTTTCTGAACAAGTCTTTGTTATTACTGAAACGCAGAACGACGAAGACAGTTGGTGGTACGATGACAAATAAGCTATGATTAAAGGAGGTGAAAACAAAAATGGAAACTCTAACCAGGAGCATTGGTGGCTCTCTGATGGTGCAACTTGACTTGAACCTCCAGATAAATCAAGACCTGAGAAATAAATAACTTCACTGGTTGCTATGTTAAAAAAGGAAATGTCAATTCAGAGACCTCCTCACCTACCGTTTACAGGCATGTTTGAAGCACTGAGCCATGATGCATGGCTGCCATCCACATCACTGCTGAAACACAGAAACAGCCTCAAAAAATGCTGAGATCTGCACAAGCAACGACTGACCAAATCTGTATTAACCTCTGCCATTTCTGTAAATGATCAGATTTTTGCTTTATTTCTCATACATTAAGTGTTGACAAACTATATAGAGGTAGACGCAGTAAGTTTTATGCAAGTTTAACGAAATGGTCGCCAAGCGAAAGTGACTAAAACATCAAAACTGTCTTTGAATACGTTTTCACCTTTGGAAAAATCAGTAATCATTTAGTATATTTACTTAATCAACAGCAACGTTAAACTAATTTATTTCAAATAGATTTACATAAGCGAAAAAAAAAAAGGAATATATTTTGTAACTGTATTAGGCTGTATGTTTACATCTCTGTGGTATTCAGGAGTCTCTCCTTTGCTGTCTCACCTGTCCTGGCTGCAGTGGGTGATCCATTCTCTCATTTTGGTGTGAAAAACTTCTCTGCTGAGAGGTGGATCCTGACAGTTGGGGTCGAGCAACTGTCGCAGGGTGACCAGCCGCTCCTGCTCGATACTCTGGGCTGTCATGCTCTGCAGGTAATTAATGATCATGGAGGCCAAAACTTCACCTGTAAAAACACAGAGGCAATACTTTAAAATAAATAAGATTTTTATGACTTTTAAAGATAAATAAGATGCTATTTACCTGTATTGGAGGTGTTACACGCGTCATACATGATGTCAAGGAGTTCATGTTCAGAGAATCCGCTCCTGTCTTTGTCATCTTCATCACTTTCCTCATGTGATTCCCACACTGAACATGTAGAAATCAGAAAAAATCAGCATTCATGAACCTGACAAGCAGCACCTACGGAATCCTCCTGAGCAACTCGAACGCCATCAGAGCAAAAACAGCTCTGTTAGTCACATTCTTCATCAGAACGAGGTTTGTGTTTTGACAGAACATTTACTTTATTGTCTTTAATCCATTTGTGGCACCAGGTCCTTTTTTGCATTTATTTGTAATAATTTCATTTTTATGGGTCTTTGAGAACCTGCATATAAGGATCACAAAGCATCAGGTGATGTTTTCTTTTATTTCTTTTTATCATTTTAAAAAAAAAAAACCTGAATTCTTTGTACCTAATTTAACTGTAAAAACTCATTGTACTTCTATTACAATAACTGTGAAAAATATTAATATTAGTTTGTAAAAGTTTATACTTGACATTTGCAATGATCCACTTCAATTTCTGTTGGGAAAAAAAGTCATCCCCCACATAAATCCTATATTTTATATCTTACCTGCCTAAAATTAGAAATTGACTTTATCTTTTGCTATTATTAAAATATCTTTAAAACACAAATCACAGAGGAGAATTAAAATGACTCAACTTACTTTCCATCCAGGCTAGTTCCTTATTTGAGGTGGGAAAAAATACAAATAAATATATGTATAACAAATAGGAACATTAGGTTTCTATTACTGTCCAAAGCCTCCTCTAAGTTACTGTGGCGGTAGAAAGGGAGACATCCAAGATGCTCTTATGCCTGTTTCTACTGCTTCACATCAAAACCAGCTGACAAGCCCAGGGCCACACTCCCCCCACATCGCCCCACTCCCCACTGTCCGAGTGAGTCCTCAACAATGGCACGCTGGGAGGTGTTTCCAGTATCATTTCACATGTCGCTTCGGCAATGCTTCTACATTCAGCCAGTGGCTTTTTATTATTTGTTAGGAGGTCTGTGCCTGGCAAGTGACATGATTGCTGCCACTATGCACAATTAATTCAAGGCAGTTTGAAAAGAAAGTTCATAAAGGCATAAAAACACACATACAGCAATCAATCAGCAGAACTGTTCGAACAGCATTTATCACCAGCGCCATAATTCTGATTCATATTCAGAAGCCACCTTAATGACAGTGATATAAATTAAAGTTGGGAATGAGGACTGAATGTAATCAGTTGTATATTTCTAGCCTAAGGGTTAGGGTTAGCAACATGTTTGATATCGTCTAACAATGCATCCTCTTGTAAGCAGGTAGTTAATGGCCAGTAATGTATTTTCGAAATACTCACGATAGATTTTTTAAAAATTCTTTTTTTTTTTTTTTTACTTGTTCATAACAATTTATGGTACTTTATTGCTTATGTTATACTTATAATTGTTCTGAGATTTTTAAAAACATCCTCATGCCTTTTTCGAGACTTCCTAGCTTCAACAGGTAGCTAATATAGATTTTTTTGAGGGTACGACAACAAAACCAAAAACTGCAACATACCTCGTCATTTTTGCGCCCGTTTGGTAAAAAAAAATAATTAACGTCCTTGCAAATGTCCTTCATCTTGTTGATTTCGCCATATTCACGCAGATCTTCCCTCTCGTTTACATTTGCATTACAAAAAAGAGCAGGTAGCTTGTTTTTATCCTAGCCGCCGAACCGCCCAGCCAATAACGACGCTTCACCTTCAGCCAATAGTGATACCTACGTCATCACGGCCAATCGTAACATGTGACGTCATCATAAAGCGCGCCTCTGTACAGTTTCTGTAGCCCGGATGTGTGAAGTAGACATCAAGGGATAAAGATAAAGATAAAGATAAATATTTTTTGTTAATCTGAAATTTAGTAGATTTATATTCGGGCACAATGTCTCGGGGCTCCATTGAGATCCCTTTACGGGACACAGATGAGGTAAAATCCGTCTACATTGTGTATTTTTTTCTTTTATTGTACGTTGTTTTTAGTTACATATTAGCTCTGCATGCTAACCAAACAGCGGCGTATGTTTTACAGTTGTTAGCTCTAGAGAAGCTAGCTCAAATTGACCCCAAAGCCTAAAAACAGCAAAAAAATAAAGCGAAAGTAAATATTAAGTAGAGGGGCTATACATTGTAATTGTAATACATTGTCTACCGAACTAAATGTACAGTAAATAGGTAGATTTGCCAGTGTCGGAGTCGCATTTGTTTATGCTGTTATATTTGAAAAGCATTTGCAACTTAGCTGCAAAATGCTAAACATTTCTTTGTTTTAACGTTCAGAATTTCTGTCGGTGACCCAATGCTATTGTATATTTTAATACATACTTATATTAAAAGTATTTTAAAACTTTCCCAAGTGGCCAAATGCCTATTGAACTATGTTTTGCAGGTTATTGAGCTTGACTTTGACCAGCTGCCTGAAGGAGATGAAGTCATCAGTATCCTAAAGCAGGAACATACACAGCTCCACATATGGATCGCTTTGGCTGTAAGTCACTAAACCTATGGTAGAGAATTTAACCAAAGGATGTGGCCCTCTTGCACTGTTGTTATTTTAATCTGCACTCTGTTTCACAGTTGGAGTATTACAAACAGGGCAAAACCGAGGATTTTGTGAAGCTTTTAGAGGCCGCTCGTATTGATGGGAACCTCGATTACAGAGACCATGAGAAAGACCAGATGACTTGTCTGGACACGTTAGCCGCTTACTATGTCCAGCAAGCACGTAAAGAGAAAAATAAAGATGCAAAGAAAGAACTCATCACGCAGGCCACACTGCTCTACACGATGGCTGACAAGATCATCATGTACGATCAGGTGAGAAAACGCATCCTAGTGAACTACACTGCTTTTGCTTCAGAAATGGAACAAAATAAACAATATTTTGCTATTGTCTTGCTTAGAACCATTTATTGGGAAGAGCCTGTTTCTGTCTGCTGGAAGGAGACAAGATGGATCAAGCTGATGCTCAGTTCCACTTTGTCCTCAATCAGTCCACCAATAACATTCCTGCTTTGCTTGGCAAGATATTTTGAAACTGCATAAAATAATAATCATTACTCCTGACCGTTGTGACTGACTTAAACCCCTTTTTCATTTATCAGGTAAGGCCTGCATCTCCTTCAATAAAAAGGATTACAGAGGTGCTTTGGCTTATTACAAAAAGGCTCTACGGACCAACCCTGGCTGCCCAGGTAAACATCTTCTTAATGAAACTCTTTATACTATGGTTTAAATGAAATTTTGACATTTTCTCATGATACAGAAAACCATCAATCAGTTTTAAAACAAAATATGGTTATAAAAAATTCATATGCCTAATTATTTGCATATCAAATCAGTTTGTGCTGAGATATTATGTTTTACCATCAGAGCAGTAATAGGTAGGATCAAATAGGGCAGATCAACACATTCCATTTCTTCCAATAGACTGTACCAGATTCTTTATATTTCCTTCCTCGTGTTTGTCTGTTGTAGCTGAGGTTAGGCTGGGGATGGGTCACTGTTTTGTCAAGCTCAACAAATTGGAGAAAGCTCGTCTGGCTTTTGGTCGGGCCCTGGAGTTAAATTCAAAGTGTGTCGGGGCTCTGGTCGGTTTGGCTGTCTTGGAGCTCAATAACAAGGAGGCAGATTCCATCAAGAATGGGGTGCAGCTCCTTTCCCGAGCCTACACCATTGACCCCAGCAACCCAATGGTGCTCAACCACCTGGCTAACCATTTCTTCTTCAAAAAGGTACTAAATCACCCTTTGGAAATTTCACTTAAATGCCTTTTTAACTGATACATGCATATCATTATCAGATAAATGTGTATTTGATGAATGCACATTTGACTGCACATTTAATTGATGTTGATACGTGCATATTTCCTGTTGCTATCAGGATTACAGTAAGGTGCAGCACCTGGCGCTTCATGCTTTCGATACACAGAGGTTGAAGCTATGCATGCAGAGAGTTGCTACAGTTAGCGCAGTCGTTCACGTGCAGGTACGGTCTTACTGGCATATGCAATGTCAAGGTGTCGTTCATATCTTTGATATGTCTCTGTCCTTCTCTCCCTTTCTGTTTAGGAGGACTATGACCAAGCATTTCAGTATTACTACCAGGCCACACAGTTTGCCTCTTCTACATTTGTCCTGCCGTTCTTTGGCCTGGGACAAATGTATGTGTATCGAAGAGACAAGGAGAATGCAGCACAGTGCTTTGAAAAGGTTTTGAAGTCCTACCCCAACAACTATGAAACAATGAAAATCCTGGGTTCCCTCTACGCAGCTTCTGATGACCAGGAAAAGAGAGACATTGCCAAAGTATGTCAAATTGAACAGTTTCTCGCAGTAATCCGACAGTATGTCTTATTTGGGCCTGTATTTGGGTCCTTTACAACGTCTGTAGTCACGTTGAATGGTGATTGTATGTGAGACACCTGCCTCTCTTTGAATCCCCAGGGTCATTTAAAGAAGGTGACGGAACAGTACCCAGATGACGTGGAGGCCTGGATCGAGCTGGCTCAGATTCTGGAGCAGACTGACATCCAAGGAGCACTGTCGGCTTACGGCACGGCCACCCGCATCCTGCAGGACAAAGTGCAGGCCGACGTTCCTCCTGAGATTCTCAACAACCTCGGGGCACTTCACTTCAGGCTCGGCAACCTCGGGGAGGCCAAGGTAGACGGCAGTGGAGAGCCCGTCACGAGCTTGATCCTACGCAGTTTTAATCAGAGTTTTAAACGGGAGCTGTGTCCGGTCTGTCACAGAAATACTTTCTCGCCTCGCTGGAGCGGGCCAAAGCGGAAGGAGAACACGACGAGCATTACTACAACGCCATTTCTGTGACCACATCCTACAATCTAGCCCGTCTGTACGAGGCGATGTGTGAATTCCACGAAGCAGAGAAACTGTACAAAAACATCCTGAGGGAGCACCCAAACTATGTTGACTGTAAGCTTGAAAACACCGCAGAAATGGAGCACAAGAAGAAAAGCTGTTTTTGTTTGATTTCATTCACTGTTTGGCCCACAGGTTATTTGCGTCTGGGAGCGATGGCTCGTGACAAAGGGAATTTCTATGAAGCTTCTGATTGGTTCAAAGAAGCCCTTCAAATTAATCAGGTACTGAGTCGTCTACAATAAAATATATAACTGCATATTTTGTTGCTGTCTGATCTGTGACGTTCTGCTCGGCTCAGGACCACCCAGATGCCTGGTCCCTGATAGGCAACCTTCACTTGGCCAAACAGGAGTGGGGGCCAGGTCAGAAGAAATTTGAACGGATTTTGAAACAGCCGTCCACACAGAATGACACGTACTCCATGTTAGCTTTGGGTAACGTGTGGTTGCAGACTCTGCATCAGCCCACCAGGGACAGAGAAAAGGTAACGACAGGTCTTCTGTAACAGCCTAAAGAGCGGAAAGGTGTTCTGCTTCTCTACACAAATTCAGAATACCTGGAGAAATATTTAGGGCATTTAGTAAAATGTTTTTTTCTCCTACCAGGAAAAGAGACACCAAGACCGAGCCTTAGCGATATACAAACAAGTCCTGCGAAATGACCCCAAGAACCTCTATGCTGCCAATGGCATTGGTCCGTTTTGCCATTTCTTCTTCTTCTGCTTCGTTCTGCTGCTTTTGAATGACGTACTGAGTGTGACTGCATGTGTCCAGGTGCTGTTTTGGCTCACAAGGGCTACTACAGAGAGGCTCGCGATGTGTTTGCACAGGTGAGAGAGGCCACGGCAGACATCAGCGACGTCTGGCTCAACCTGGCTCACATCTACGTCGAACAGAAGCAGTACATCAGCGCCGTGCAGATGGTAGGAGGGTGCATTCATCTGATCTCTGAGTATAATTCTCTTTTGGTGTGTTTAAGCCCTTTTTTGGTTTGTTTTTTTTTTCTCTACAGTACGAGAATTGCCTGAAGAAATTTTACAAATACCAGAACACGGAGGTGCTGCTGTACCTGGCTCGAGCGCTCTTCAAATGTGGCAAACTCCAAGAGTGTAAACAGATGCTGCTGAAGGTATCACCACGCAACAATGGCTCGTGGCTTTGGAATTGTTAAATCAGGACAGAATGCTCTCGTGCTTTAAAACAGGCCCGTCACGTGGCTCCCAGTGACACGGTGCTGATGTTCAACGTGGCCCTGGTGCTTCAGAGACTTGCCACGCTCGTGCTGAAAGATGAGAAAAGCAACTTGAAGGCTGTACTTAGCGCCGTCAAGGAGCTTGAGCTGGCTCACAGGTAGTGCTCGTCCTCTCAGCGTGATCCTTTGATTTTTCTGTGCATAATCCACAAAGATCACTGGTCCCATCCCCCAAATCTCACAGGTACTTCAGCTACCTGAGTAAAGCTGGAGACAAGATGAGGTTTGACCTCGCTCTGGCTGCGTCTGAGGCCAGGTCAGTGGTGGTGTCACACTGCAACATGATACCAGTTATTTTGTTCAATATCCACTGTTTATTTAAGCCTAAATCTAAATCAGGATTTGAAAGTAAAGACAGATTGGTGTATGTCAACCTGCGGTGTTGGTGCTGCGGTTACTAAGGTGAGGGGTGATGGGGCTGTGGTTGCAGGCAGTGCTCTGATCTGCTGAGTCAGGCTCAGTACCATGTGGCTCGGGCCAGAAAGCAGGACGAAGAGGAGAAGGAGCTCCGCGCCAAACAAGAACAGGAGAGGGACCTGCTGCGTCAGCAGTTGTTAAAGGAACAGGTACTTCCTCCATGAGGAAATGCGCTTTTCCCTGATTTTACCCACTAAATGTCGTCTTTAGCAGAGAGGGTCTGGTCAAAATGCACCTGATGTGACAAGAAAACTGCTGTGACTCCTAAAGACTGTTTCACCTGTGGTTTTTAATCCTCTGATAGGAAGAAAAGCGTAACAAAGAACTGGAGGAGCAGAAGAAACTCCTGGAACAGAGAGCCATGTACGTTGAGAAGACCAAGAACCTGCTCAGCTTTGCAGACGTTCCAAAAGAAATGGCGAAGGAGAAGAAGAAGGGAAGCAGTGGTGCAGGACGCGTGAGTGTTGTTACCAATGGCAGGCTGTTGGACTGAGGGCAGCAAAAATGACCTGATTTATTTGGCGTCTTTAAGCGTAAGAAAGGAGGCGATATGGATGATTTTGTCAACGATGATTCCGATGAGGAGCTGCCATTGAAGAAGAAAAAGAAGAAGGGCGTCAGTGACAGTGAGCAAGAGGAGGGCGAGGATGGAGAGAAGAAGGCCCGCAAGAAGAAGAGGAGGTGAGTGGGCTGCAGGTAGATGGCTTGACGGCGGAATGGGGCCCAGAAGAAACTCAGAAAAAACGTTTTATGCAGACCTACTAAAGGAAGCGAAGACGACAGTGAGGAGGAGGGAGGAGCCCCGCATGCTAAGAAACAACGGAAACTGAAAGAACGTAAAAGGATCGAGAAGGTGAGTTTCTTTTCAAGATAACATCTTTTTGAAATGCGTTTGGGTCTGATCTGTTCTTGTCTTTTTTAAGTCCAAACCTGAGCGTCTGCCGCCATCACTTAAAGGAAAGATCAAGTCCAAGGCCATCATTTCTTCCTCCGATTCTTCCGATGAGGATGGACTGAAGATAGCTGAGGACGGGTAAAAGTTTTACAGTGAAGACTTCAACACAAATGTGCTTTTGTTTAGAGTTCGGAAGAAAGTAAAATTCACTTTATTGCCCACAGACAACAAAGAGAGAGCGGCTCGGATTCTGACGAAGATGGCGTCCACAGAAAGCGGATTGAATCCGACAGCGACTCGGATGGGGGGAGGAACCGTTCAGGCAGCGAGGCAGAAAGCCCGCGGCGTTCCGAAGGCTCCGGAGGCAACGACTCTGGCAGCGATCGTCCTGTAAAGAAGAGAAGAGTGCAACGCCAGTCCGACTCAGAGCAGTCGGATGAAGAGAGCAAGAAGAGCCGCTCCGCATCAGATGACGAATCCCAGCCTGGGTCGCCTGTCCCAGCATCCGAGGGAGGGTCGGACAGAGCATCCGAAGCACCGTCAGACAACGAGGGCTCCCCACGCCGCTCAGACAACGGATCGGAACCCGAAGGCTCCAATGAGGACGATGACAGTGACTAGAACTCAAAATCGTTTGTTGTTTTATAAGAGCAGGGATTTCTCTCCATATTAGCCTCAACTAAAATTTTTCATTTGATTCTTCACTATATCAGCTGTGTCTCACTTGGAAAGTTTTGTTAGCCTAAAATGAAAGTGTGAGTGTATTTTCTATTGCGGAGGGTCAGCTGTGATCCAGAAATGTTGAATAAAGAGAACAGTTGTCATACATGAGCGTCGAATCCATGTTTGTCAGCAAGTAGACTGGCAGCCAGGAACAGACTCCTGGCCACGGGAAAGTTTTTCATCGCTTTATTCAAAGTTGATCTGCATTTGTACACACATGCACTTAATACAATGTTAAAAATCCAAAGTGTACACAGAGCACTCTTTAAAAAAGACAACTTTAAAATTTGACAGATGTAAAAATTTCCACCCATGATGGTGAACGACTGGAGTCCTGGTAACTACGCTTTGGCTGTCTCAATGTAAAAACCAAGACATTCAAGTACAGTTGGAGATACATTAGAGGTATATTCTTATGAAGTTAAATTATAAAGGCCACACGGGATCATTCCAAACAGCACAAAGGTTTTGTACAGGCTCTCGATTCGTCGATTAGATAACTGAAATGTGCAAACAAAAACAAATGATTACAGATCAACTCTGAATGCGTTTCCAGACACCTGTTTGAAGCAGGTGAAAACAAACTGCAACTAAAGATTGTTCCAAAAAAGAAAGATGTGAATTTTTACTATTCACTCTGAGCAAAGTGCACATAAAAAAATTAAAAACTGAATAACGAATGCAGAAAAAAAGTGTGTTTGTGTGAACCATTTTCTCTCCTGTAAACAGTTTAAGTCAACATTGCAGCACTTGGTGAGTGGAGTTGCTGGCATAGTCTCCTGCACAATACTGCTCACTTTTAAAGACAACAGAAGCCAAGAGGACCAAAACAAACCAATTACTGTATAAATACATGATGGAGGCAATGCTGGCATGATTGAGTGAGATGTTTAATAATGGGATAAAATGTAACAGTGGTTAAAAAAAATTAAAAAGGGGACACAGTGGGATTATGAGGGTGGAACACAACACATACTGTTAAGAAAAAACAAGACAAATAATAAACCCATTGCATCTTAATTATATATGGCTTTGGCGGATTTCTCAGTAATCCTCCCCATCAGACTCCTCCTCCTCTGCGGTCTCCAGCCAAGTCAGCCACTGGTTCACCTGCATACACCATTTTAACCATTAAAAGCTGGACCCTGGTTTTGAGGCGACAGGTTTGTACAGGTAGAGCCAATTTAGTATAGACAATACCTGAAATAATGCTTTCCCCTTCCCAGGATATTCTTGAGTGACATCCTCTTTCCATGAGAGGAAGGCTTCTTCTTCAATTATTTCCATGTCATAAAAATAAACAAAGAATCGCAGCAGCATTCCTGCAAAAATAGGAACATTTTAATCCCCAACAACTAAAGAATTCATCCATTCTAACCTAACCTGTTGGACTGACTCGGGGTGTGCACAGACCTTTGGGGAAAGAATGGCCATTGCAGTGGACCTGCAGGGCATACAGTGCTGCGACCTGCAGGTTGGTGTGGTCGTGCAGGAACTTCTGCATCACCGGCTTCAAAGACAGCAAAAGCTGTTTCTCCTCATCCAGCTGCTCTTTTGAGGGTGCTGCCAGCTGCTCTTCATCACCATCAGGGTTGATCTCATACAAAATGAACTGCAGAAAACTGCAAAAAAAAAAAAGAAAAGAGAATATTTGAGTGAAATATGCAGCACCAAGTTCACAACGAAACAAGACAAATATCCACTGCCGTACCTGGTGATGAGGATGTTGACAAAGCCTTTGTCAGTGTGGAGTCTTGCAGAGACGTTTTCCTTAATCCACTTGTAGATAGATTGCGGGGAGGGATCCACTTTGATCTGTTTCAGCAACTCCTTTTCCAGTTTCATGAGTGGAAAGAGGAAGCTCAGGCCCTTCCCTTCTAGAATCTCCAGCATCTTATCGGTCTTCTGGTCAATTTCTGCAAGCGTATTAACAAACGAGTAAACACCAGCAAAGACAGCAACGGTCACATGACACCACAGCACTCATGGGCTCAGTCGTACCAGGCAGCATTTTCTGCATGTTAATTTTGCTCTGCTGGAAGAGGTCGGAGAGCCAGTCACGACCCCTAAGCTTCATCAGCTGCTGTAGGCAGAGCAAGAACAGTGGAAAATGTGCCCCGTCCTCCAGCTGGTGGGCCAAATCAGCGAGGTTGACCAGGTCGGCGTTGATAGCGCGTGCCGCAAACTGGGCCAGGTAGGACTTCACCAGCGGGACCTCTTCCTCTATGTTTGGGCACTGATCCAAAACACTCAAAACAGCCTAGTAATGACAGGGAAATTCTTAGACCCAGGCAACAAAACCTTTTCAAGTGATGCAGAACCTGACTCATCTGAAACAGACCTGCAGCAGCTGGTCACTAGTGATGATACCCTCGGTACAGAGCTCGTGGATCAAGACACTCGCGAGTTCCTTATCCTCATCCGAACGATCCAGAGAATGGACCACAATCTTGTTCAGCATCTCGGGCAAAAAATGCTTGGGAGGCTTCATCTCCTTTACAGCATTTACAGCTTCACTACTGTTCTTGCTGCTGTTGTATGCCACCAACAATGCTGCCTTTAAAAAGAAGAGAAGGTCAGATAAACTAGGTCACACATGCACAAAGTGGTTGTTGATCAAGTCTTGAGAAACCTACTGTCATCTTGTGCAACTCTTCCTTGGTAGGAGGAGCCTTTTTGTTGGACTTGGCAGGTTTTTCTTGAATTGGAGGGGCAGTCATCTTCAGGCCAAGCTGTGGAGACTAAACATTGATGCTAAATTAAAACACATTCCTAAGGATTGCCTAAAATGACTTCTGATCTGCCTTGATAAGACATAATTACCTGTCCTAAAGAAGACCCTTGAGCAGAGAGAATCTGTGCTTTCTGCACTTGGTTTTTGTTCAACATGAAAGACTGTGATGGCCTCAAACTTATCTGGAGGGGAAAGGTCAGAAATGATGAGTCAGTAACCCCTACACTACTGCACAATTTTGGTTTTAATCCATTTGAAAGTCAATTAAGCTCAAACAACACATAAATAAAAAAATAAAACACCTCATCGGCATTGAGCTTCCCCTTCTTGCTGAAACGTGGAGCCATGTCCTTCGACTGCATCTGCACCAGGTGGTTCTGCTTATGGTTGAAAACTGGTGAATTCTGTCCCTGAGAAAGAGATTTGGAATGTATAATTAGGGAAAAAAATGCATCAAAACATCTTTACAAAACAGCAGCGCTGGAAAAATAGTTGTAGATGTTTTCTATTACCTGGTTCTGTTTGATAAAGGGTTTGTTTCCTGAGTCAAACTGGGTCTGGTGTAAACTGCTGCCATTTACTGCATGGTCACTATAATGTGGATTTGTGCGATGACGCCCCATCGTAGGAGAATAGTGGTCCTGGATTACTCCTGGGCCTGTACCTATTCCACACCCTAACCAACCAAGACATAAAAGTGTGAGGACGCTCAGCCTTAACGGTTTGTTAGGACTTAAGGGTATGCTAAAACCTACCATGCATTTGTCCAAACATATCAGCCAGTCCGCCGAACGTCTCCCTGTCAAACTTCATTTTTGACTGAATGAATGAGGTGTTGTCCATGAAGAAGTCATTTCTCATCGCATCGTTTTGAGGAGGTATGAAAACACCCAAATCCTGCAGAAGACAGTCAGGATGTGATTTCACGTCGGCAGACATGTGCTGTAACTAAAAACGGGGGGAAACGCAGTTTCTCGTCCAGTGAACCTAATAGACGTACCTTCACAGCGTCCTGTCGAACCTGGCCGATTGTCTTTGGTCCGCTGTCAACGTGAGCTTTGCGGGGAGTCCAGTTGTTGGCTCGCAGCTCCACCGTATTTTGCAGCAGGAAACGGATCCTGGCTGGCAGCTCCTTGCTGCTTGTCAAGGACCGCATGCGACCAAAGTACTGATCCATCAAAGACTGAAACAGGATTTATCCGTCAGTCAACTTGTCACCAGAAGGGACAGTTATTTTGGGTAGGTTTTTGTCTACAGTCACCTTGGCTTTCTCGTGATCGAGTTTAGGCCCCACCGTTTTCATGATCTGACAGAGGCATTCCAAATCCTCACCCATGTCCTTGAGCTGGACTCTCTTCTTCTTATCCAAGAGCTTATAAAGATGCAGAGTTTAATAACGACATCGTCACACAAGCCTTTTAACTTGACCAAACGAATCAATAAAAAGGTTTCCGCTTACTGTCTTGATACACCTGTGGAGTATAGACTCATGGATAAGGGCCAGTTTGCCCAGCTCCCCGATAAACTTGATGTTGCCCAACATTTTGATCTTTGCAATAGAACGCTGCTCCTCTTCCTCAGAGGTAAGAGGGCTGTCCTTTTTGTCAAAGACTACAATGGTAAGACATTGATCAGCATAACCAGTAGAGATGGAGAAACATTCTGTAACCAGTCATATGACTTAAGCTCATACCTTCAACATTTCTGGCACGGTTCTCAAACTCATCTTGAAGCTTGGAAATCAGAAGTCTCCTGAAAGTCTGAGAAGGAAAATAATGCATTTATAGTCCAGATACAAAATGTAAATTAACTGAAATGTGAAACGAATTATCACTTAAAGCCATACACTGTTCTGTTTCTGTACAGCTTGACTTTCTGTGGACAGGTCCTCAAAGTTTGGTACATCCTCTGCTAGACGTTGACATAATTGAGCGTATAACTGACTGTACTTGGGCTCTTCGAGGGCTTTGTCAACAATCTTGTAACGAAAAGAAAAATGACAATTAAATGCCGATCAGTCGATATAAACTAACACAAGAACAACTGAAAAAACACTTACCAACAAGACGATTCCTTTTAGGACAAGTTTTGAATCTACGCCCACATTAAGTAGCTCCAGGCACAATTTGTCAAACTTCTCAGGAGTCAACTTATTCAGTATGCTGATGAAAAGGAGCCAAATCAAAATTTAGTTCAATTTGACACACTGTGGCACCTAATGAATGCCACAAAAAGAGCAAATTATTTATAAAGAAACAAACATACTACAGATAGTTTACCTTCTCACTTTCCTGAAGATTGCGTCATGTTGTCCTTTTTCATTGTAGGAGTTGGCATCTCGTCTCCCGCGCCGAGAAGGTACCCATCTCTGAACGCTTGTACCTGGGGGTTTCCCCAGGAACTCGCTGTGATAAACACAAACCAGAGCCAAAGTCAAAAAATGTATACATTTTTATGTTAGAAAAACAATTTTGGAAACAGGAAATTGATTTGGCAACATATATATGATCTTGGGTACAGAATGTGGTTTGTTTGTGCAACAGCTTCGGGGAAGCAGTGAGAGAGTTTTTCCGGACTTATTATATTACTGCTTCAGCTAAGATTTAATTTCAAACCAATCACTGATAACAATTGAAGCACTAAAAATTTCTCCTAAAACTCTGGATAAAAACTTAAATAAAGGTGTATCGTAAAGTGAGTTGTAAACAACATAGTTTCTCCCAATCTTATAAACATAAATTAAAGCAATGCCAACTATGATGTCTCTAGGATCCCTATGGTATTAAATACAAGAAAAAAAATGACCAAAAACAAGGGAATCACCTGTTGCAGACAGTCTTGGGATAGTGCTGAGATGCACCCCCACCTCCTCCCCCTACACTGTGACAAAATATAGAAATAAAAAAGGTTTTAACTTAAGAAAATATAAACCCTCAACCTAAGTACGCGCTGGTGGCAAAACGTTAATGTTAAAAAAACTGGGCATTAAATACCTGAAAAGAGAAGGACCCCCTTGTGCAACAACACTCTCCACTTTGGCGGCTTGACGAAGAATACTTGACAAGAAAGATGTTCTGGAATTAGGACAGGAAGGGCTCGACCTGGTGGAGAGACAGACAAAAACAAACATCAACAGTGCCCAGAGCTTATGGTTAAAAAAAAGATTGCAGAGCATAGGAGCGTCCACACGTGGATGCAAAACCGAGAAAAGCGCTAACTTAGCATGTACAGCTAACGCTAGCGTATACCACTGCCAGTGGCGTATTATGGAATCGCTCGTCGTGACCTCAATAAAACAGGCCGCCTCATCAACACTAAATTAATGTGAAAGGTACAAACAACAGCACAAAACGATCTGTATGACGAAACACTATATGGCTCCTGAAACTCTGACGCTATTTTTAGAGTTGCAGATACAGAGCTTCGGCGTTTTTCAGGGAAATGTGGTCAACATGTGAGGAGCAAACGGTAATATGATGGCTAGGAGCCATTTGATCCAACTGGGAATTGAATCAAGCAAAATGGTGTAGTAAGCCACAGTGGAGTTTCGACACCCAAATGTACGTTTCAATTGTACATATATAAGCAGCTTTTCTTAAGAAAATTCTCATTGTGACGACCTCAACAGTTAAATGTCAATAAAGACAATGGTAAAGGTGATGATAAATATATGCATATATATATATATATTAAAAAAATACAAATCCGTTTAAAATAGCTAGGAATTTCCAGCGTTTGTATTTTAAGAGGTCTTTGTTCAGACACCGGATGTCCACTCGAGGTGTTTCGGAGTTTTAGGCCGCCGGTTAGCTCAAGGCTATCCAGGACTACATAATCCTTGTAAAAACTATTAAATTGTCCTAAAGACATAATCCATGTACCTATTCAAACACTAGGGAGTGTGACTACTGATCATATCTAAAGCACAACAAACAAATAAACAGAATAATGACACAGATAAGTAGATTGTGGGTAGCAGTTAGCCACAGCTAACGTTAGCCTGACGTCAGAAACGAAAAAAAATGTTACCTTCACAAAAGGGACGTCAGCGTTACTGTTGTTAGGACGGTAATTGAGAAAAAGAAAAATAATGTAAAAAAAAAAAAACGAAGTAAAAAATGAAGCCTCGTTTGCTGGACAGCAGTTTAGATAACAGCTCGGCAGTGAAGTTAGCTGCTAGCTACCGGCTCCTCCGGAGAAGGACTGCTGACTGGTCAGCTACGTCACACCAAAACCGGTTTTGGCGATAAGGCTGCGCGAGACGTCACCACCCCCCACCCACGCACGTCACGCACGGAAATTCTCATCAACATATGTCGCAAACGATTCTAAAAAATGTACCTTGTAGTCTATGATTTATATGCCGTGTTTCTTCTTCTATTAACTAAGGTTCTAATTTGTATTTTTACTGTATATGGTTCCTTTTTTAAGAGTAGGGTTGGGGCTTTCTTTGGTGCCTGTCTGCTGCTTCCTTTTCTGGGTCAAATGCTATAAAACACTCTGATTTCTCTTGTGATTACGAAATCACAGACAGATTTAAAAATATAATAATCATTTAGTAAATAATGTAAATGAAGAATTGAAATACCCCAACAATGTTTAAACGCATGCATTTAAATATTACCAATGTTAATGATTGTATTATGTTATGACTCTTGACCTTGCTGATCGCCTCACCTTTCCCGCAATGCCAATATAACAAAAGTAATTTGTTTTAAACTAAACTTCAGGATAACTTTCAAGCACACACACGTTCAAACCTGTATATTCTCAGACTGTTTCACAACACAGTCCAGGTCCTCTAACCCTTTCATAATGCCCTTGGATTGAGTAAATCTGTCACCCGGCGTTTATCTGCATGCTGACCTGGAAAAATGAGTCACTCTGGATGAAATGGAAACAGGGCGGGTTGATTTGGGAACTCCTTATAATACAGCACCACTCAATGACATCATCCAGTAGAAAACAGTTCCAATAACAACAAAACTGTTTTCTACTGACTGGTTCTGACACAAACGCGCCTGTCAGTTTCCTGGTAATAGTTTGGCCTTGAAATATCCATATAAACTAGGCCGGTCATAAACTCAGGTTTGTACCTGACAGAGAAAACGGGTAATATTTAACACCGTTGTGTGCAACTCCTTGTTCTAATGTGAATTATTTGTTGCAGCAAATAATAATTTCTGTCATTTCTCATAATTCTTTAATTACTGGGTAAAGGTCAAATGTGTGTGCTTAGCAACACATTCAGAGGGTTGTTTTTTTTTTTTAATACTTGTCAGTGTGATTATGACACATTATATTGTACACTTCCAGTCTGAGCTCCAGCATCACTAATTTGCTATCTTTGTGTTTGGAATGGTTTGGAATTTTCTTTTTTTGGACCTCTGGTGTTAAGTAAAGAGAGAGAAAAACAAGAAAAGCAGGTAATATTTCAACTGTTGCCAGGAACATTAAAATGGAACAAACCGTACTGTAATCATTAATGCTGTTTGTGTCAAAAATACAGCAATTTAGTGGGTGCCAACTACCCTGCTTTTATAAAATCAAAAATAAAATTAATTTAAAATACTATTATATTTTTATATATATATTTTAAATGCTGGCACATAAGAAGGCAATGTTATCTTTTAATATACATTTTTACATAACTAGAAATCGATATAAAGACCATTAAACCAGTAGATGGCGCTATTGCTCCTCCCCGTGACCTGGTTTTAATCTCATCTGATCGAGCGATTAAAAATCACGTTTGTAATGAGTGTAAAGAAAATATATACGAATATAGACGTTGTTGTGAATTATAGTAAAACTGTCCAAACCTCACTTTGTCTCATATTTCTATAAAGAATACTAACCAAATACCTGTTGTCATCTAGGCATTTAGATTCAAACAAATATTAATTTATATGGCAGACTAATTACGGTTATTTGCAGTGAACAATAGCAGATGATAGCAGCAACTCATTAACGATAAATGCATTTGTTGACTCCCTGTTCAGTTAATAAAAAAAGAATAACAGAAGAAAATTGTACAGTGGACAAGGAAAAAAACTGAAGGGTAGAAAGCTTTATTTTAAACAGCTACTGAGACAGCTAGTTACTTGAAATTATAGCTCATAAAATGCAGCTTTTAAAGTCCTGTGATTTGAAGATAAACTACTTGAACTCGCTGTACAAAGCAGCAGCACCAATCCAGCTTCCAACAGATCTGTTCTCTCTGGATGGGTTCATCTGGGATGCATTTGTTATTTTTACATGGTTTCCAGGCTTGTTATCAGAGACACTTGTCTGTAATTTGTCATTGCCTGAAAGGTTTTTGATTGAGAGGTCCTTGAAAATGTGCATGACCTCTGACAACAGCGCAAATTAAACAAATCCAAAAAAATCTGCCTGTACTGAACCTGTGCTCAGCATTCCGAGCACGCGCTCTGCACAGATATGCTGAGGTAGATCAATGGTCGCTGTCCTGTTTGCAAAATTGTGTTGGGCTTGAGGGACTGTCTGAATCACCGACGACAAGCCCTGCGTCCATGCCGACACTCCGGCTGGGCGCTGATCACATTAGCATGAGATTAGATGGAGGAGAGAACACCCCCCGGGGAGGAGTCAAAGTGTTTTTGTTGTAAAGGCTAAAAGTAAAACACAAAAACATTAATAAGGACTAAAATTAGTGTTGAGCCATAGTTATATGGACTCTCTGTGTACAGCGTCTACAGTGAGGTTCAATACGCCACATATTTGGAGCCTGGATCATCTAACTGCTTTTTATAACTGCAGTTGTCTGTTTAAGAGAAACCAGATTAACACACTTAGATTTCTCCACAAAACTCTGGTAAATGTGTGCACATTGACCCATTGGTCTGGGCATGTGTAAAAACGAAACACAGAAAAGGGAGTGAGGTAGTGACAACAGTGGAGGACGAAAGACAACCAGCATTATGTGTTTACTTCTACTTACAGTATCAGGCCACGTAAACAAGGCCATTTATTTATTTCTGTTTTTAGCGGTAGGTGAACAGAAGATAGTGTTTCTTCGAGATTCAATCAGAACACCTGCTGTCAGTGCTAGTCTGACAGCATCCTCTCATCCTGCAGCCACGTTGCCGAGTACTAAGTCCCCACTCCAAAACAAAGACTGCAAACCAGCTAACCCAAGTGATCATGTAGTGTTTAAGGCTCAGAGGCAGAAATTCTGTCTGGAGAAAGGAGGTACTTTTTCTCGCCTTATTGTTTTCTCCGCCTCGACTCATTCTGTGGTCAGGACAATGTACAAATGTGCTGGGCAGCAGGAAACGGCAAAAAAAAAAAAAGCTCTCCGGTCATTTGTCTAAGTCAGTGTGAGGCAGCCAGGCTGAAGCGCAATCATCTGGGGCGGGTCTGGACAAAAGGCTGCTAAAAGAAGTTTGGCAGCTTTTCAAAAACTCTTAGAAATGCATGTAATAACTACATTCAACAAAGTAAAAAAAGAATAGAACACAAGTTTAAGATCTCAATTAAATCCGCATAGGAATGCTCTCTTGTGCATTAGTCCTGTCTTTGAAATGGCAAAAAGAATCCAGTGGCACTGACAGTACAGCTCAGTTCCTGGAGGGTTCTGCTCTCCTCTGGCTCAGCAGAAGATGAGCTCAACAGAACACCGGGTACCAATAGAAGTCCGACAACTAGCTGAGTGGTTAGCTGATGGCTTCAGATTTCTTGACCTGCAGCTCCAGCGTGCACAGCTGTGGCAGTCCTGACCCCCACTGGCTCCATAGGTGTTTGTGTCTCTAAACCGCCTGGTTGGAGCTTTGCTTAGTTGTTATTTACAATTCTAATCAAGATCACAGTGTGTATTTATAATAAAAGATAATTATACAACTCATGCATAATGTCATAAAAATTAGTAACCGGGAGTTTATGTAATTAAAGACTGCCAGAAATTAGAGGTGGCAGATATTTATGAAACTGGCACACACCAGAAAGTGTGTAAGATCCTCTCTAACACTCAGTGTCTTTATCAGAAAAGTACAATAATGTGAGGGCTGGAAGAGATTATCAGACAGGGCTGGAGTCATTCAGCCGTTTGGTTGTCAAAGATGCTGGCTGTGATTTGGTTGGCGAGTTCTTCCGGTCCCTGGTAGTCCTCTTACCCCCACTGGTGTAAGCGGTGTGTGTGCTGTGCTGGACTGGACTGCTGACCTGTCCAGGGTGTACTCCTGCCTGCTGGTGACTTCTGGGATAGACTCCAGCACTCCCAGTGACCCTGAGCAAGAAACAATCCAATTGGTAGAAGATGAATAAATGAGCAAATACAGATTTGGTGTAGTTTGCTTTAGTCAGCTTTGGTTTCTGATTACTGTTTTTTCATGAAAGCGTTCAAGGTGTCACGCTTGCAAAATGGGTCAGACATCTAAGCAGCTCAACACACACAGGCAGCCTTCTTCAGTCTTGCTCATGCTGGTTTCCTGAGCGCCGGCCCCAGACCTGGCTTTTGTCATTTATTTCACTTACCTTGCTGAGCACTCATTTGCTTTAAGATTTTGTATTAAGCAGATATAATCAAGTTGTGGGATTTATATTTTCTGCTTTAGGACCAAAAGAGATATTCACTTCATTAATTAGGCTACAGCACTCAATGTATTCAGATATTTCACCGAATCATCCCCAAACAGCAGTTACACTATAATACAATTACGATCATGGTAATGATATCCAAGACTGTCCCACGTCTCCGTCTCCGTCTCCCCTTCTCTACCAGCCTGCTTGTCAGCGCAGCTTGAGAAATATTGGCACTGATGGCTAAATCCCACTCGGTGCAGGTCGTAGTTTTGTTCCTGAGCGTCTTACACGTGTTGACAGATGCCTCGCAGCACAGGCCCAGGCAGGGCTGATTGGAGTGACAGGGGGGAGGACTTAGACGAGCCGTGGGGTGACAAACTGCTCTGGAGCCGAGCCGAGGTGCGCCGAGCCCGCGGTGTGCGCCTCCGGTGCGTCCTGGTGCCCGTGTGCGCGCTTCCAGCCGGTGAGCGCAGACGCGCCTGGAAAGCATCTGTGTGATCGGGGCAGGAGGGGAATCCTAATGCACTTGTCTCAGTGGACAGTCTCAGAGAGATATTACGACTGACATTTGAGTTAAGGATTATAATTAGAATAGCCGATATTCATTTGAAGGCTCTAGAAATAGTTTAATTGGTTTTCAACAACGGACCTGTTGGTTTTAGGCAATTATTCCCAAAGTCCCCTTGCAGCTGACTGATTTGACGTGTATTCAGGGTTTAACTATAAATATGATTATATCAGCTCATTTAATTTCCAGGATTTTGTTAATATTCCACTCATCCACCGACACTGGTGCGGTGAATCACCCCTGGAGGGGAACCTCCGCAGTCTCGAAAAATTGAGTAAACACAAGAGAAAGAACAGAAGGCTTTAACTGCAACATAACTGGTTTCCATTTTCTAGGAAAGCTTATTAGCAGAATAAATACAATGATCCATTTCAGTGTCAAGAAGAGCCATCAGATCCAGAATCCTCGCTCTTGTTCAGTATCAGCTGATTTATTTCCTCGCAAACACAGCATCTACTGCTCAAAACGCTGGGAGATGTCTGAATTAAACGATTTATTTTTGATTTCGACACTTTGGAGTAGATGATTGCAGCGATGCAGCTTACTGTAATAACCAAACCTGAGGCTGTGGCTTCAGCACTGGCCTCGGGAAGAAATTGCATTTCAGAGCAAAACAAAATCTATAAAAAATAACGTTATTTGCATACATATAGAAAAAGCATTTGTGTGAGAGGCAGAAAGAGGGAGAAAGAACAAGCCTCCATGTTGCCAATGATATAGGACAGTCTCTCCTTCTGCAAAGAATTTTTATCTAATAACAGCTGCCATATATTTATAAAGGTCACGAGGTTTACTTTAGGTTCAGTAAACAGTGAAATGAAACCTCCACCACAAACTATAACAGTGAGAGTCAATCATGAAACCCAAGAATAAGAGGAAGATACAAACTGTTTGTGTCAACGACAAACAGGCAGCCAGAGGAACTGCTAAGTAGCTCAGTGAAAAAAACAGGTAGTTAAATTTGTATTGTTATGATAAGTCCGAATGTCACATGATTTTATTTTAGAATCACCAATATTTGTGTAGGCGAAACTGCATTAAGATGCAAAAATATCAAACAAATGGAGAGAAGTAACAAACCTGTGTATGATATACCTGAACCTCTTATATATTTTACTGACTTGTAATTAGCAGCCTTCCCACTATCACTGCAAAATAACATGATGGCATCAAAGCAAAGTTCACTGGATAAATATATTTTACATGTAAATAAATCCAGGAAAGAGGCAGCTAGAGTTGTGTTTTACAAAGTGTTGCGCACCAATACAGGACTGAGACAATATATTTTTCACTACCGTTTCATAGCAATCAAGCAAACACTTCTGTATGTCTCTTTCTCTCTGTAGAGCACAAAACGCTCCTTGACAAAGTGTGAAGTTGTTCCCAGATGCTGCTGCGCCACTGGTGTTTGATGGCTTGTGTCACCATTCACACTCCAGTTGTGTATATGTTCTCTGCCTGCAAACATCCACACAATGCAGCGAAGAGAAATGGAGGGATCGCTGCCTGCATTTTAATTTCCACACAACATAAATGTCCTAGGGGGAAAAAAGACAAACAAAAACAACAACAACAACAACAACAAAAATGGCGAGAAAAACAGAAATCCAAAATTGAAACAAAACCAAAAGGCAAAAAGCAGACAGGTGAATAACTACACTGCAGACTGCTAAATTTCTACGTGGGAGAAAATAATCACTCTTTGAGAAATGATAAAAATAAACTAGTATCACGACGATGGAGCCTCCCACTCTGCAGAGCCATTTTTGACTGGTAGATAATCAAACAGGTTTTACAGCACAGTGAGACAAACTCAGTCAGTTAACTTTAATAACTTTCCATTTTCCTCCAAACACGCTGTGAGTTTGTTTAATGTTGTAATGATTCAATATTTACCAAAAGAGGATTTAATAATTTGGCTAATTGTTGCGTGTCAGCACAAGAACAAAGTACAGATCTACATCTTTCCCTCACGGATCTGAACAAAAAAGAACCGGGAAGACAAACTAAATGAATATGAAACATAAAAACATGCTGTTTGAATCCTACAGTTTTTTGCCGCGAGCCCAACCAAAACGGGAGATGTAATTATACACCCAGGAGGTCTGCAAAAATCGTTCTCTCAAATTTTCAACTGCACAGAAAGTTAGAGTTGTTTGAAATTCAATACTCCATTCTGCTCTGCAGGGAACAAAACCCCTCACTTAAAAAAATAATCAGCAACAAAATGGAAGTATGCAGCAAAGATGTCTCTCCGTGACAACCAGGGATCAGCTTGAAATGAAACACATTTTCTGTATCTGAGGATAAAAAAAAAGTGACCTAAGTCATTTTGTGAGCACCGAGAAACATCATTAAGCAAAAGTTCACGTGTCAGTGAGCTCCATTTGGGCTGCAGAGGAGATTAAACACCAGACCAGCAGAAGACGTGAGCGTCCCATTTAGCTCTGCTCTCCAGATGGCCTGATGTGTGAATTGCACTTGCTAGGTTGAAAACGGCGACCTATCAGAGACAGAATCAGCACCTCCCACTCAGTTTAACACTGCGGCTGAATCAGGCTCCCTATAGGAGCTCGTGACTCACAGAGTCCACTGCGCTCCATTAAACCTCTAATGATGCTCTGCAGCTTGAATTAGGAATCCAATATTAGTGTCAAAAACACATGTTTATTATCAAAAAGCAGGAGAAAAGCGCTGGAATCATTAGCTCGTGTGCAAAAAACAGAAAGGAGACCGTTTCCCATTAATATCTGCCCCAGAGACAGCGTGTTATCACACCTTTGACTGGGTATGGTTGTATAACATGGTTATTATGATGCTGGAAGTTTTCTCTGAATCATATCTGCATTATATTTACAGCTACATTGTTAAAGATATAAATGATTTGTTCTATTGGAAATGACAAGCACCCTGGAGTGATTATTTTAGATACAGCACCATCGTTCCATAGAGGGGACGTTTCTTTGCAGAAGTGAAACTTCCTGGGGAGAGTGTCGTGGGCAGGCAGGCGTGATGGATGACAACACTAGTGCAGGATTTAATAGCTTTTTAGCACTCCTCCACCATGGGCCTTGCTGCTGCACCATTTTGAAAGTAGCAGGCCAGTGTGTAGATGTTTATTAAACATCCGTTTATGGCTGTGCTCCAACTTGGCCAAGTTGTTGTTATTTACCTCGTGCACCAAGGAACAGGACCAAAGTGGTGCGAGGAGCTGTCACCTCCTTTTAGAAAGTGTGCTGGTTTTAAAAGGTTTAAATACATCCTAGCTTCTTTTTTCCGAGGCCAAAGTTT
>CAAE01014581.1:1739278-1752074 GCA_000180735.1 Tetraodon nigroviridis | reverse complement strand
GGCACCCGGTGCTCACGCTGCTCAGGTCATTTGTTTTGATAGAGGATGGAAGAGCGAGCAGCATATTAAAGAGGGCCTTGTTAACGAATAGCACTCCTTCGCTTTTGCTGCCTGGAGTTTTTCCACCTGACGTTACAGCTATTACATTGATCAGGAATCTTTCAAGATGTCCACATTTGTTTTCTGCTGCAGAAGTTTGCTACTGCAGGTGTAGTCTCGTGTGAGCATTGAGTGTTGGGTCACACCTGTTCTTGTTCATTCTGCAGCGAACCAAAGGAGTTGTATGTTGGCATTAGGGACACAGCCAAATAAAATGGCACTCTTCTTTTAAAAAGAATAGAAGGGCTTTGGCTGCAACAATTTGGATTGTAACAGGTGCCATATAAATAAATACAGTTGGACATCACATGCTTTTAAAGCTATCAGGCTGCTCTGGCCAGGGACAGCACTCCTACCTTTGATGAGTGTAGTCTAACCCAGACTTTGCGGACAAACCACTGACATTTACTGAACCGACCTTTCAGACATTTGAAGCTCACGGTGCCACCTGTGCAAAAGTCATTAGTTGACAAGGTATGAGTGGAACACCCTCCTCAGAGCAGCGGTACGTGGCCTGGACTATTTTTGGCACTGGAATTAGAAAGATCATTTCTCTCTTTGGGACTAAACTCAGAAATGATCAAAACATCACTCCACTATGCTGTGACATTATTATTATTAATATTAGTCTTACATATTACGAATGGCTTTTGGCTCAAACAGAACCAAAGTAATATTGGCAAATGTGTTCTCCATTTTCTCAATGATTTAGTAGAATGGGAAAAAAATCAGTTCTGTCTTCTGCCACTTATCTGGAAACCCAGATTCAGATGAATGCTCGTCCATCCGCTCTGAAGCTACCCGTTTCAGCGCTGCTGGGAGAACATCAAAGCCTGCCGAGGCTAGATCGGAGATGGGACTCCTAGAGTGGGTCCTGGGTCTCTCTTGAGGTCTTCTCTTTCTGACCAGGAGTGTGCAATCGACCATTTTCTCACTGAGAACCATGGACTCAGACTTTAAAGTGTAAAGCACTTCAGTGGAATCTAAAGGTCACTGTTTGAGAAAATTAATATGCCACATCACTGGCAAAAGGCAAAAGGCAAATAGCGAATCCCCACCAAAATATGATATCTAGGGTTTCTTTCTGCAGTAGAACAAGGCTTATTATGTTTAATTCAAAGCCCAGTGGCTACTGCTGTATGCTGCACTTCGTGACATTTGTCTGACAAATGTCATTTACTATAATCGTGGCTTTGCACGTGTTAGCATGAAAATGATTTCGTCTATATCTGTCACATCAAGAACAGTCAGCTCAACCAGAATAAAAGCATGTGCATCTGCAAATAATTGAAAATGTTTGACATTTATGCTGAGTTAGAGATGAGTGTTTATGTAATTCCATTTTACTACAACAATGATGAACATGGGGTCAGTGAAAAAAAGCTTGTGAAGTGGTGGAAAGAGGCTCTTTAAAACTGAGGATGAGGTCACCCGTACAAAGCTTGGAGGTAAGACCTGACGACCCAACAGTGGTGCATCACACACTACCTTCTACCTTCTACACTACCTTCTGCAGCAGAAGAGGGAGATCTTGTAGCTTTGAAAGCCTTCACTGTCAGCTCTGTGTGCACGAGCACAAGAGTGAAAATCCTGCAGACCCTTTTTTTTTTTGCTTCAGGGAGGGAGTCGTTTCCCAGACTGTAGTGATTAAACTCTGAGTGCGTGTCACGAACCTAAGCCTATCAGATGAAAGCAGACTGCCTGAAGTTTTCAGGTCGCTGGTGTCAGCCAGCAGTCAGAGGACAGACGGCTGTTAGAAAAATGAACCATAACTATGGACCTAGCCTAACGTCTCACTCTCTCTCAGGCGCAGTTAAAGTTTGATGAACTTCTCTCGGACTTCTCCTGTGTTTCTCTATGACTTGACAAATAGGCTTTTCACTTAGCAAAACTTTTTTTGGTTTCTAGTTATTGTTCTTATTAAAATTTGAATGATAGATTAGAATTAGATTTAAACTTCAGACATAAAAATTAATCACGCTGGGTCTTAAAGTGCCCAGTGTGGGTTTAAAAATGGGAAATGGACAGAAATGGCTGCAGAATTCAATATAGCATCCATTTTAGCTTTGAAACAAAAGATTATAACAATAAGTATAATTGAAAGAAGGCAGCTTATTTTACTCTATGGTTCAGACAAAGTAAATGGGAATGATAATCAGTGATTGATTCAGTGGGACAGGAGCTGATAAGTGTCAAAAGAGGACTGCAGAGAGACACGCAGGTTAACACGGTAAAACGTTTCAAAAGGCTGAATCCAATAGACTGCAGATAATACAGTCAATACCTATATTCTCTCTTTAATCTGACTCACGGGTTTCTTTCGGCAGCATCGTCCATCAATGTCAAAAGCAATTACCTTGTATAATATAAAATTCACAACACTGACATCCACTCACTTGTTTATCACTTATATAACGGTACTACAGGAAAAGAAACCTGCTGGGCTGCAGGACAGAAGCACATACAGTGACGTAAGGTGTTGGGATCTTCAAGTGATTTTATAATATGCTTTTTTGACATAATGGATTTAATTATGAAGTATTGGAAATATTCTACACATCTGTTTTGTTGGAAACCATATTTAACCCAGTGATTTGCCCTTTACATGATGTTCACAAGAGTGATCCGTTTGTTTGAACAGGTCAGTGTATTCAACTGCGATACACAAAAACAGGCAAAAATTAAAGTTCCATCTGCATCCATTGACAATAACACAATGTCGTATTTTTAGTTCCTATCCTCACCTCTGCTCTGCTTCTCCAGAACATGCAGTTTAGGACCTGTAGCCATGGCTACGCAATTTCAACTCTGATTCGCTCTCGCAGAGAACAATTAACGGTGACATTTATCCACCGGTGAAACATTTTGGCTGCATACAACACACACCCACGTGCAGTGTTCTGGAAGTCTGATTCCCTGCTCACAGTCACGGTGCTCATATTCCACTGAGATGTGGGAGCTTCGATCATTCCTGTTTTCTGGGCTTTTGTGATGTTCCAGCGGCTCTGACAGCATCTCCTCCGCCACTCGTCACTCACCTGCTGGAGGGAGCGAGAAAGCACCCCTCTCTGCATCACTCCTGTCATTCTCACCTCTGACAGACTGCTTCCTGTCGCCGTATGTTTAGCTTATTCCCCTGATCACAGCACGGCTGCTCCCGTGAAAACACACCTGAATGTTTTATGTCTCCGTGTCAGCGGCAGAAAATAGTGACAAGACTCAAAAACTTGGCTCACAGAGGCGTCTCCCAAGAGAGGGAGCAAAGAGATGAATGAGGAAGACTGATAGAAAGAGAGAGAAAGATGGGAATTCCTTAACATCTAATGCTTTTTAGATGTTTTGTTTTACGCAGGTTGTTCACTGTAGTTTAACAAAGTATAACAACTGCAAATTAAACTGGAAATCTATGTGTGAGGAATCAGAAATGCACAAAAATAATACTTGGATCCTTCTAGGAAACAGAAAGTGTTATTATTTCCACCATGGTACTGAACTGCTGGCTTCTACTGCAGCCTACATATACAGTCCTATGTATGGCATTATAGTTGGCATATATCCTAGTTTAAAGTAAATGATCCAAAGTATAGTGTCTGAAACCCAGTAGATTTGTTAAAGTGATTTTAAAGATTTCTGCTTTACTACAATACTGTTATTTACAAAGTTGGCAAATAACACTATTGAGAAATGCTTTATTTCTTTCTGACCTAAATTACTTTCCACGTGACATAAAAATGTTGCTTCTCTGGAATATGAATTCAATGTTATGGCAGTGTGATACTGAAGTGGTTAAGATGAATTTACACATGAGATAAAGTGTCTGGTGGAGATGTGCTTACTTTACATTTTTAATGTATCGTAGGTTCCAGAAAGCCAAGAAATGAAAACTCACACTACTAATGTCACAAGCGCTCAGTCTCAGAGGGGAAAAAAGCATATTGTTAACTCGTCTTCATCAAAATCAGGCCAGCACAGAGATTTCATTTGTGACACACAAAAAGCACAGCTGCGGCGCTGCGGAGCACTTTAAACACCAGATTTGGAGGAAATTCAGATCTCGACAGCGGCCAATTACAAATACGTTCTGGGGAAAAAGATGTTAAATATTTTGGGTAATAATGTGCAAATAAGACTTTAATAAATTGCACATTTATCACATTGTTGGTCAACACGTTGACTGATGTTTCAAGGTGTGAAGAGCCACGGATCTAAACAAGTGGAAGTGTGTGGGAATGCTGTTGTGTTGACTTTGGTTTAAAACTCCAGCCGAGCTGCATGCGTTAGCGAGGGAGGTCCTTTTGATGAAAGTGGGTTTCCATTTATATTTAATGCCGTGGTTTGCAGAAGCCGGCATGAATGCGAATAGAGATGAGAACCGGTGTTTGTCAGAAGATGCTGTGCCACTCATCACCAGCCAGAGTGACATCTGTTGTCTGTTCATGCATCCCTGCTCATTGTTCAGAGGAAGGTCACCATCTATGAGCCGGAACCGTTCCTCCGTTGTTGCTTTTATATTTATGTAAAAACCTGTTGCACAAGCTGCAGATGGTGAGGCTTTTCTTAGCATATTTTTGTCTTTTCTCGCGCTGTGCACCAAACTGGAACGTGGTCCTCAAAGAAATCTATTCAGATTTGACAGCAGGTTGTACTTTTTTCAGTCTCAATGAGACTGTCCCTTGAACAGCCTCGCACAAAAAGGCACTTGTACTCGATAACTTACAGCAGTTATTTTACTGTACCTTTTACAAATATTCTGAAATATTGACACTTTAAAAAATATTGATTCAGCATTTTCACACATCTGTACAGCTGATTTAAACCATCAAACCTGAGACACTTCATAATTAAAAATGACAGCTCCGGAAAGCTTGCTACACAGTAGCAGTAAAAAACAAACGGATTCTTTTACACCCTTCAAGTCAACAAAAATATGACTGTTCTGAATATACCACCAAGTATATTAGAATTCATACCCGGCCAATTATAGGAAAACCAAAACGTCGCTCCAGAGACGACACTGTGGAGCACAAAATAACCATGTTCAGCCTCGCCTTCTTCTTATTTAAGACTTCTGCAGCTCCACACACACACACACACACACACACACACACACGCACACACATATCAGATCAGTAAGGGTCCAGTGTGCTATTCGCTGCTTTTCTTTGAATGCTGGATCATAAAGAACCGTTAAACAGCACATTTGTGATGAACCATTTCTGCCCGGTGCATTTCTGCAGAGCCAGCTGGTAGCCAAACTCATTGTCGCTGCTTGCTATGAGCTCCAGGCACCTCTTTGACTTCCTGTTCTGAATGGGTCCTCCCTGAAAAGATAAGAACAGCCTGGGTAAAACCGAGTCATTGTTGAAGAACAGTTCACGTGAGAAGCACCGCAGAACTCCTTCAAATCCACACAGAACTGATAAGAATCAGAGTCGCTGAGGCGAACGTGAGCTCTGGGGCCTGTGTGTCGTTTCATGCTACCACCCCCAATGGACTCACCAGAGAAAGGCAAAAACAACAGTGCAATTACCAGAGATGTCATCAGCCTTTTCATTAGCCCATTAACTTTTTTCCACACTGATGTAAAAGACAAAGATTTTTAATTTCTAAAAAACTAAATACCACAAAAAAGGGGGAGAGCTTCTTCCAAGCAGGAAAACAACACCAGCCAGACAGTGGCAGATGGTTAATTAAATTACCTGTTCCGTATTTCAACAGGAAGCTGAGCCTACAGGTCAGTGCATTTGTTACAGATAACGCGTTGATAATAACCGCTTCCATTAGGTGTTTATGGAGCGTGGTGGTGGCAGCCTTAACCCGCCCATAAAAGCAATAAATAGTGCAATAAAGAAGATTATTATTTAGATTTAGCAGCTACATCAAACGGAATGTCACAGCAAGTGTGAGCATGGCAGCTTTTCATTCAATTACATTCACTGAACAACTTGGGCTAACAATTATTTGAAGATTATGTATAAAAGTATTCCGGTTGAGTGCGTTTTTCAGGGTGTTCTCCTCGCGTCTGTGTAGGCTCCCTCCAGGAGCTCTGGCTACCTCCCACACATCAATGCAGGCCATTTAATTGGTGCCTGCAGGGAGTCAATATGAATGTGTGTGAGTATTTTCCAGTTCGGGAATAAACAGGCATGTCCAGAGAAGACTTAACTCCTCAGGACCAGTTGCAACAGGCTGACCATGCACACGTTTGGAGCTGGTAGATAATCCGCGTGCTAACAGTTCCAGTCTATGGATTGTATCAGAGGCTTCTGTATTTGCTCCTGGGTCAGCATCCCCTTTGCTACCCATTGGCCCCTAATTTACTGCCATCCTAGTGTCGGAGTCAGCAGTTCCTCCAGTGATTTCCTAGAATCTGCTCTGCACTGCAAACCATGACAACACTCATTAGACTTCTAGTTGTTATTGCAACTGCAAAATAAAAGAGTTTAGATGGAGAGTCACCTTATCACTTGCTCCGTCAAGCACCAGCACCACTCACATTAAGTGTCTATAATACGTCTGACCCAGAATGCATCTGTGTATATTTATTAGCTCAGCCAACTACAGAGCTCTTTGTGAAAAACACAGGCTCGATTGTTCTTCTTCCTTTTCTGGAGTAAGCGGTGAGAGATGTGAGAGGAGTAGGGTGGCATCTGAGTGCAGCACACAGTGATAATGAACACAGAGAGGAGGGGTGGTGGGAACAAAATGCTCTGTGGGTGAGAAGCGGAAACTCTCATCGCTCCACTTGCTTCACATGTTCTGGACCCGGCTCCATTCCATATTTATGTCCGCGCATGACCCAGTATACTCAACTTTCATGTTTTTTTTCTTCCCTTTTTTTTCCTGTTACTAATGGCACACCTCCCATCTCATAAACTAACACAGCTTGACCCAATGCATCAAACCATGACCACTTTTCAAGGTTGGAAATTTCCGCGATGCTGTTTCACAGTGAGCATACCTACGTTCTAATCTGAACTGTAACCACAATTATTTACCACAAGACCAAGATTACATTTGCACTACTGAAGTGTAGTTAAAATTAAAATAAGTCCACTGTTTTAAATGCATAAATGCAGTCTAATTGTACTCTAATTATTGATTGCTTTTGCTTGGAAGCAGTGTTTTTACTGTGTCTGCTTATTTATTTGTTTTTGTGTGCAGAGAGTCCCTGGGCCTCTAAAAAAATCTTAGTTTCCTTGTGAAAACACCCACCTCAACTGCCTAATGAATGTATCTCTGCATGTAGCCATTGGGAAGATTGTTTCTCTTCGAAGGATTTGTTAAAGTTTACACAATTATTACTACACTGGATACAAACCTGCAGGCAGAACCAACACACACCAAACAGCTTGTTTGCTTTGCATCATAACAACCCTCCACCTATTAATGCACAAGCGTTACACCACTGTATTTCTTATTTCTGTCACGAATACAGGCTTATTAAAGCTGTTTTTACTAAGATAATAGGAAGCCTTTGATGGACAAGTGAGGTAAAGCATATTTCACTGGGAAAAGATGAAGACTATTGCCAGTTAATCAGGCTTTGTGCAGAATAGTAAAACATTTAAAGTAAGGATAATAAATCAAAGGGTAACATTCTCCATTTTCTGACGCTGCTCTTGCTGCATCAAAGCGATTTATTTCTATTAGAGCTTGACGCTTTGCAGCAGCACAGCAATAACTGATGCCAACATCTGGAGATACGATGCTACACGATACAAGGCTTGCATACAAATCTACAGAAGACGAAAATCAATATTTTTCAGTGACTTCCTGAGAGAGGGGGATAGTAATTAGGTAAAAGCCCATAATGCCACAAAAAAGGTGGTGTTTAGGGTAATTTCCACTAATTATAACACATTATGCATCGTGGTTCAGCAACAGTCGTCAGGATAAAGAGGGTGGGTTCACCTGAGTGAAGAGCCAGTGCAGCTTCATGCGCTTGGCTGCAGCGTAGCTGCACTCGATGAGGCGCAGCCTGCTGTTCACATCCACCAGGCACTTGTTGTCATCGTCATCCACGGTGGGACTGAGGAGCCCGATGTGAATCTGCTGAGCACTGGTGTAGTACACCGTCTGCAAGAGACACACATTCTACAGTCAGCAACAGGCGTGACGTGTCGCAGTCGCAGTCGGTATGACTGACATTTGTGTGACGGCGCTTACAGACATAAGAACCTGCAGGTAATAAGCCATCAGGTGGATGAGACATCTTCGGTTGTTTTGTTTAGGGGGGAAGGTGAATAAGTCTATCTGTACATAGGCAAAGCCTCCACAAATGTGTCCTGAGGAAAGATGAGGCACTGCACGGTGAAGCAGCTCATCGTTAATTCATGAACGAACGCGAATAATTGTGGCCTCTCTGAAGGAATCTTTTTCAACTGCTCTTCAAGGGCAGTTGTTTGCCCAGGACAGAAGATGCAAATCTGTGTGAACTGATCCCGAGAACCATCCTCTGTTTGCAGAATAAAGGCTTTAGTCAAAAGATATTTATTACAAGTAAGAATTTCCCCTGTGAATATCTCAATAATGCTAAAATTATTCAATAAAAACAACACTTTGACATCTCTGTTTACCTATTTTCTATCAATCGCCCCACAGCTGCTCAGATGGATTAATCCCACTTTCTAAGATGATGTACCATTAGGCATGTTATAGCTGCAGCTTGAGCTCAGTAATTTGTGTGGAGGTGGGTGGAGGCGAGATGGCACTCATCACCAAATACAGTAGTGAAAGTAAAAGGATTCTTTGTTAATAGTAAACATTATTAATTATTAACAGTAATTAATGTTAACAGGTAAACATGCAATATCAGACCATTCACATCATTACACAGAGACAGACACTAAAATGATATGTGCAGGTCCCAGGGGGCTAAAAGAAACACTAAGTTTGTTGTGTTAGAAGCTTTTTGTTTCATTTTTAAAACTACTGTATATTTTATCCTGTAAAATCAATATTTGTCTCTTCCACTGCTTGTCTTACTTACTAATGACTAATTTTCTTATCCTCACTCTTGTATTCTAACTACAATATTTTGTAGATTTTGTTTCTCTACATGTGTTGCTCATTCCTGGAGCTGCTCCAGCTGCCGGGACTGTAGTTGGGTCTCGTGTTGCTGAATTTTCGTCCGTCACTGTTTCACTGCCTCGGCTGAAGCCTTCATCGGGAATCATCATTTTGATATCCTTCTGTTCACATTATCACATCGTGCCTTTTTGCTTTCACTTCTCTGTTCACATAAATCATTAAATCACTTAGCCTAGACTTTGAAACCCAGTCAATAACCCAGATTTTGTGTCAGGCTGAAGAATAAAAGGGATTTTAAGTCTCCAGACTCTCTTGTCAGTGGGCCTCAGGTGTATGCAGAACAAAGAAATAACGCAAAGAAACAGAATGTGAAGAATGCAGTTAGTTCTAAATCTGGACTCATTTGGCCTTGTTTACTCTGTTCTGTCTTCTGAGCTGCATTATGGGTGAAATCTGGCCTGAAGTCACACACACAAGGTTCAAACCTGAGGCGTCATCCCATGACAGAGGTACAGGATGGGGACGTTGTCGTTGTCAGGTCCCTGGTCCAGACACAGGTCGTTCTTCAGAGAGTTTTTCAGCTGACATAGAAAGAAAATGAAAATTTAGAGTCAAAAAAATATCAAAATGAGACACTAAAGTGTGTGTAGGCATGTTAATAGCAGACAAAGGTGGTAGACCAGGTAACCTTGTGAGTGAAGGAAATCAAAAGTTTACGTCACAACCCCCCACCCCCCCACCAAAAAAAACCAGGTTTCACATGAGTAACACCATGAGTAATGCAAAATTCAAATAGACTTTTTAGAGTTCCAGTGATAGTTTCTTGAATCTAAACTGTTGATAGGGAACCTTTTAAAGGGTTTGCTATTGAAACAAAAGTTCATGACCTTGTGGTTTACACAAAAAGTAGTTCTCACAATTCTGACAGTCTGAATTCTGATTACAAGCACGCAGAATCCCTGACACACACTCAACCCTTCACCCATTCTTTTCTGTGTGTAAAAGTTTTCACAGCACCACTGTGGAGCGGTCCATGGAAAGTAATGTAAAATAATGAGATCATCTGACTTGGAGAAATGAGTGGAATGAGGCTGGCCTATTTTCTCGCAGTGTCCTTCCACTATTTGTCAGTTTGCACAAAGCGAAAAACAAAATCAGTCATACAATAGGAGGAGGCAATGCCATAATAATGTGTCCTGGATGTCATTGTGTATTAGGATGCATCCCCATGATGTGAGGTGGGAGGACTGTGAAAAATAAGGCCGACTGAGGCCCAGGAACGAGCAGAAACTACTGCCAGAATTGCATTTTATTGGCCTCTACCACTAATAGAAGTTGCGAAGCTACGACTGCTGAATTTCAAGCAAGCCCAATTTAATCAATACATTTCTCTTAATGTCACCACCTTCATTCAAAACAAATGAATCCGGAAAGAGTTGAATTCTCCTTAAATCTCTGTGTGCTCTGGACAGCAGAGATCTGGAAACCAAAAGGAAGAATTATAATAATCTGGCCGGACACAAGCTTCAGCCTGCGTTAGTTTTTGTTGTGCTCCGACTGAAGTCAGGATGAAGGATGCTCACCACTCCCGTAAGCCACGGTGTCGCTGTACATCCTCATCTCAGGGTACATGTTGACCAGGTACCATCGGAAGGTTTTACACTGCAGCCTCTTCCTCAGAGCCTTCCTGTCTGACACGTCGCCGATATCAATACCCGAGTCCTGGTGCGCGCACACACACACACACACACACACACACACACAAACACAGATGTGTTTGATCAATCATACCTTGTGGAGAAGTACAAGAGATAATGGAAATCTCTGAAAACTGTTCAGCCATTTGTTGCGAATTTGAAAGGCTGAATGTTGATTTTTCCAACTCTGCTGCTGCATTACACACTGAAATTGTGGGATGGAACACTTTTTTAACAACAGGAACACTAATTTAACTTTTAATTACTTATAAAATACATCTGCCAATTTTTGTGCTTTTTTACTTGAGTGCTGCTGGTTGTTCTTCAACTCTTCTCTCAGCTGCAGTCACATGTGCATATTTTCCAAAACTCCTCAAAGTGGTTGCAGATGTGCTAGAATTACCACATTCAAATATGTCAAAAAGTAAATCCAAACCCTGTGTGAACATTGTTGACTTTGACTCTCTCTGAGGTAAATTAAAACTGACAATTATGCTGTTTTTGTTAATTTGTGGGGTAAAATGGGGGCTAAATTTCATGCTTCCCGAGTACAGACTCTGTTAAATGTCTCATTATTGACTGGATGAATTGCCTGCAGATGTTCATCTATTCATAACATGGATTTACATATTCAAACAGATTATGCAGCAGGAGAGAAAGGGGAAAAGAGGATTCAGCAAAGAAACATTTGCCTGTGAGGGATGCTACATTTAACCTAAAACATCAGAATTATTTGCTTTATTTACTTGATCTACTTCATCATCAAAACAAATAAGCAACTCAGAAAAATGCAGATGAATCTAGAGCTTTAAATGCAGGAATGTGTATTTTACATGCAGAGATTCACTCATGCGTTTGAGACCTATTGTTTTTATTTTACTGTCCAACTAGAAAAATAAAATAACAAAGAAAGAGATTCAAAAGAATACATTTATTAGTTCTGCTGCATAATTTAGACTAATCTCTTGTTTCCAACACACTTAATTTTTTTCTGTCTTAATGATAATATTGTTTCCAAATCACAGATGTAATTAGGACACTATATTGGATAAAAATTCTATTTTATAATTCTTTTAAAGCTGAGAAAGCAATAATCACTAATGAATTATAAGTTTTTTTTAAAAAATTATGTTTATGGGGTGAATATCAGGTCATTCTGAATTGATAAATAATTACATCTGGGCCTTCTGGAGCATCAATAAAGATGCCAGGCATATCAGGATTTTTTTCTTCTCCTTTGTTTGATAGCCTTTAGGGCATAAACAGAGCATGAATGGAATGGAACTTCCTATATTATATTTTCTTATTCCCCTTTCTATTCTATTCTTCCTATTCTACCTCTATTCTTACTATTCCTGTAAATTTTTTCTAATATTTATTATTGTATTGCTGCTGGTACAGTGCAATTTCCCCGTTGTGGGATAAATAAACATGTTCTATTCTATTCCTCTTTTCATTTCATAATTAAACAAGAAATATGCAGTGTTGTCTTTGGTCTAGCGCTTACATTGTGATCACTCCTTTCCTAAAATGTTCTCTTTACTCATGAGGTGCACAAAGACATTAGAGTTGTGGGGAAAATCCCAGACGCGTTAATGTGATTTCTCAAAATCAGATAACTGTCGTAAACCATATCACATTAGGTTTCAATGGCAGCAATTGCATCAATTACAAATTACATGATGGGATTTTTGTGCTCTTGTAAATGGGCCAACGACAAACAAAACTGACATATTGGCTGTGAAATTCCAAAGTGTGGCATCACTCACCTCCATGCGGAATGTTCCAGGCCATGTAGACGTGGCTTTTAAACTCATCCATCCAGACCTCTGCCACTCTTGAGGCGTTCCGTCGGACGTGGGAGAGTGAGGTCCTCGGTGTAAGGTTTATGGGCTCGCTCTATGTGGGCGATGCGAGCGCAGGGCAAGACCTCGATGCTGCCGCCGCACTGCCACACCTGACGAAAC
>CAAE01014581.1:1724386-1739214 GCA_000180735.1 Tetraodon nigroviridis | reverse complement strand
CTGACGAAACAAAGCCGAGAGAGGAGGAAAAGGACTCATCCATACCAATAAACGTGAGAGATTGGGCTGTGATTCCGCTTTATCTTGTTTTCTCCCATGATCCTGGGAAGCCGTGACGGCGACATTCCCAGGTTTAATCATTCATGCTCTTTCCTTCCCCACCTCCGCAGCCTGGTGTGGAGGGAACCGTCCTGGCAGAATAGATTAGCGTCCTGATGCCCAGGAGTGTGAGCCCCAGTCCATGATGACTAAAGTCCAGTGAAGCGGCTCCTCACATAATGAAGACCTCGAGCAAAGCAGATCTCTCCTAAAATGCTCCCCGAATGGGAAGCAGATGATGACTAGTGTTTTAAATCTGCTGTTTATTTTGCCCTCTTTTTCATTTAAATTCTGCAACCCTAACCACCTCTGTGATTAAATCGTTATTCAAAATATTCATTGATTGTATTTTTAATGTAAGTTTAATTACATTAACATCACCATAATAGTATATCTCATTATTTTTGGCATGGAGTGTCAGGAATCACACTGCTGCTGATTGGCATCTGAATAGTATCTTAACTATGATGATTTTCAAGAATCACTGAAGACGTGTTGTTAACAGTCATCAGAGGTGATGTCACCATCTGCAGGGGATGCACAAACACAATCACACAATCACAGGAATGCACCGATGCTCATATTAACCAAGGATGCCTCTTGCGTGATTGTGCTGTGCTGTGCTGCTCCCGACAAAACACCACTGATGACTTCCATTTAGGTAAAATGTGGCATTTTCCACCAGAGAACCTGCTGCCAAAGAGAGTGTGTTGTGATTGGTGCAGATGGGCGCCATCAAGGACTGAACCGCCAACCTTGGTTCGCAGCATCAGCTGTGGTTGTGATTGCTACGCAAATTACAGTGTGCATTCTGTGACCGGAGCAACGTCTGCCAAACAGAAGCAGCAATGATCCGTATTTGTGCCAGAGTGATGTTAAAAGGCTGTTTGTTAACCCCTGAGAGACTTTTGGGGCCTGCAGTGGCAACACAGCCAATTTTTTTAAGCTTTATTTTGAGAAACAGAGCAGCTTCTCTGCTGTTGGGAGGTGCATCACATGTGCTGCTGCTTCATCAATATGGAGATATCAAAATGGAAAATCTGATGAGGGCAGGTCGCAGAGAAAAGCACGTTTAACTGCAATAATCGGTCCCTCCAGTTCTGTTGTCAAAATGAAATGCACTACTTAGATGAAATACTGACACCGTGGGACGTCTAAATTTGGCCTCAGATTTCACTGACTGCCTCAAACCCAAATCAAATAAGCGTTCGATTACTTTCAGTTGATTGATATGCTGTGTTATTAAAAGTCCGGGGCCTCGCTCCCACCTCCAATATCACTCCCCTCTGTTCCATATCCTCCTACAAATACACCTCTATCTGAATCCAATCTTTCTAGAAGACTTCATTCAATTCCTTTCCGCTGAATTTGTTTTTGTCAGATGAGTGATCTCATATTCCAGCTGTGTTTGCTTGGATCTGAGTCGGACAGAGTCCACTCATTTTACTGCAGGTCTAATCACAAATGGCTTTGGATGAGAGCAGAAGTTAAATACATTTAATCTAAACGTAAGTGGAAGTGCTTTATTAATTTTCTGTCCACTGCGTTACTGGTTGCCAAGCAGGATGTGTAGTGGCTTAAAGTAGATTTTGACGGGAGTGCACATAATGACTTTAAACAAAACCTCCATAGACCTAAAGCACACAGTGATGTTTTGTAGTGATGGGGTGATATATTAGGGTTAAAGCCTTGGCCTCATAGGATGCATGTCCAAATCCCAATGGCAAGCTTTCTGGCACCAGTATAGCCCAGTTAAAATCTTGTGCCCCCCTCCCCCTGCTCTGATGTATAAATATGTATATTTTAAAGCTCATCATGGTCCTGTCAGGATTTAGGATTTAACTCAAGGTAGCTGCTAAAAATAGGCTTCCAGCAGTGTCAGTCCTAATTTTTCACATTTAATTAAATTAAAAATGACCTCCTGGTACATTTATTTTTTCTGTGAATCCTAACGTCTCAATCAGGCAGTAAGAGTGTTTATCACATCTGGAGGATTTGGAAAGGAGGATGGGGGTTTTTGTGCTGGAGCCGCGCAGAGCTGTGCCGTCTGGACAGCCGCGGGTTCAGGCATCAGTCACGCTATGAGTCAGCTCGACAGGCTGAAGTTTGGGCTGCGTAGAGGCAGAACGTGTGACGTAACAGGCACCCTGATATTTCCTGACACGAATGGCGGCACCTTGTTGATAGCTGTCGTACTTGAAAGGCAACTAAAGAGCAAAGGGAGGAAATATTCCTGACGAGACAGGCAGAGCTCCAGTAACGCATCTTCCTCTGATTTCAGACTTCTTTAGGGATGCTTTAATCTCCCAGCATCCCTCTGTACAAACACAGAACCTTACTAAAAACATTTTGGTATTTTCCGCTGCTTTCTTTTCACATTTCCTCAGAATTTGGTGGTAATAAGACATCACATCAAAGCAGACTTACATCTGAGGTAAAGTTCAGCAGACACCAAAGACTTTAGGTGTCTGCTGTGGGGAGAAGCTTCTCTGTATCGTTAGCATACAAATATATATCCTCCTGCAAATGTGGCCTTCTATTTTTCTGGGTCACACTTTGGCATTAGTGCTGGGGTCTCACTGCCCAGTGGCACAGTGGAACATCTGCCTCATTAGCCAATCATCCTCCTTGTTAGCTGCTCGCTCTGCCTCCAGTTCCTCTATGCTGCTGCCGCTCTCGCCCTCCACCTCCCTATTGCCATCGACCTTCCTGTTCCTGCCGCCTCATTAAATGCTAAAAACACGATAAATGGGCCGTCCCTACGTTCTTGTAGACTTCTCCAACACTTGGAGCTCTTTGTAAGTGTGTGTTCACCCTTCACACTTTCATTCACATGCTGGTGACAGTCTCCACGTCAGCGGGCGGCAGCTGCTTATCTGGAAACTGTTCACACCCAGCCGCGCAGGAAAAGATGCAGGATCAGGAGCAATTTGGCGTTCTGTGTCCAATTCAAGGACACTTAAAAATATGTCCCACTGAGGCGATGGATCCAGCCACTGACCTTCGCTGCATCTTTATCCAGCACATTTTTTTTCTTTTTTAGGCAGCTTATTCCTTATGTGCAGGCTAATGATCTCACTAATGGATAATTAAAATTAGTGGAAAGAGTTAAATGTAATAGCCATTCGATCGCGTGATAAAATACACCACCTGGCTGGTAGGGGTGTTTTGCACAGCCACCATCTGATTGTGATGACCTTTCCTTACGTATGTCCTTGAATATAAAACGCTAACAAAGACTGAACAGACAAAAAACTGGTGCCACAGAGATCTGCAGTAATCTGTAGCTATGCATGATGAGCGTATCACCTTCCTTCCATCGCCTTCACATCATTTCTGAAACAGAGATGCTCATTTATTCTCATGATTAAGCCCATCAGACAGAATATTTTAAAATACTTGACCATCAAACTAAAACCAGCCATGTGTGTTTGCAGCAGTTTACTTTCCTTATTTATACTACGCACCCCGCCACCATGTGCTAACCTTAGTAGCTTTTTTTAATAGTTTCTCATAACGCTTCTGTAGAGTTTTTTGACGATTTGACATTCACACCACTTCTGCCATGCAAAAGACCCATCGATCGTCTCATTGGCGCCAGGTTGCCACAGCAGCTTCTATAGATTTTCTGCTGCATCAGGGTCCTAAAACTCAATCACAATTGCAGGTCTATAATTATACCCTGAACTCCTATGTTCATCCTGTGTGACTGTTGTGTGATATTCTTTATTTTTGTGAAGGGAAAAGATAAGACATCAGTGGAGGAATAACTGACAATACCTAACATGTCACATCGCGCCCTGATGTTCTTTATTTAATGAAATATTCATGCTTTCTGTGACAAATGGTACATAATGTATTTAGAGCATCAAAACAACATTTCTGAAGATTTAGCAGAAGGATAAATGTTTTTTACATGATATTTAATCACAACGTATTTTAAAAATGTTGCAAGGTGAAATGCAACTACAAAGATCTGCTATTTTACCCTGTTTTCACAGCTGTTTGTGTTGAATCCTGAGTACACACTGGATATTTGGATGCAATGTGGCGTGTAAATCATTATTATAATGGTAATGGTGTTTTATTGCCACCTTCATAAATATTGTACCCAAAGCTGGCTTCATAATTGTGATTCAGAGGCTGCAATTATCCTCATTTTTCAACACAGCCTTCCTGGCTTTGCTTAGGAACGATGATGTTGGCTTTGTGATGCATTGTTCCAAACTGGCTTCACTGGCGCAAGATGCTGTATTGCAGGTGTTTGTGGAAATAACTTTGATTAAAATAATCTTTTAAGGCATTCCATGTGTTGTTCTGTGCAGTCGGAGTTGATGCAGCTACTACAGATTATATTATTTGAGCCTCAGGCTTTGATGGAGCTCTGCGGTATTTAATAAATGCAGGTGCAAGACAAAACAATAAACTTTATGCACAGTCCAGATAAATCGTGGCCCCTGTCACACTCTCAGGGTTCAATTACCAAAACTTTTGTCTCCAAAATCTCTGAAAATTGCATTTATTGTTTCAGACTGGTTCATACTGTTGCGGCCCGAACCCTGCATTAGCCAGTGCTCAGCCTCAGATCACTGAGAGGAAAACTGATTATTTGCTAAAAAGGGCACAAAAAAGCACACTGAATGCAAAAAAAGATAATAAAAATATGAAATAAATTGTGTGTGATGCTACCTCAATGAATATGTACTAAAATCCAATTTGAACTTTCAGACAAAGTAAACAGAAAAGCAGGATCTCATCCGTCCTCTTTCTGGATCAAGGACATCCCTGAAGCTGTTGGCCTGCTCTGAGTGTGTCTCTGAAGATCCATCAGCAGCCTGTGAGAGCTGGCAGGTGGTCTGAAGGCATGACCAATGTGCTGCAGACAGACAGACAGACAGACAGACAGACAGACAGGCCCTGCTGGCGCTCTATGGATTGCTAATCCGGGACCTGTGCCGGAGTCAGCCAGTGTTATAGCTCTCAGCTTGCTGCTTCACCCTCTGTTTCCAAAGCTTTGCAGAACTCCAAACCGCATTAACCTCTAGGCAAGGGCAAGTTCCTTTGCTCCAATATGAGAAGTCAACAACATGGATTCAAACTGAAACAGCAGCCCTCTGCCCATTCCGACCCAGGGTCCGGATCTCTGATTAAATCACCCACTCTGTCCAGCTATAAAGCATCAAGTGAGGCTGCCTATTAAGTTGGGGAATTCTAAAAGCATGTCATTGCTACTGGAAGATGACTTATGGGACCAATCTCCCCCTATACTGATAATTGCATTTCTGTAATTAGCGAGGAAAAATTAGGTTAGAGAAATTGAATACTTCTGCATTTGCAGTCATACACTTTTCTCCATCTGCTTCTCATGCTGCAGAGTGGTAGTCTTGTCTACCGCTCATTACTGAATGGGCTGATCGCTGTGCTAATGGCTTTGTACGATGGAATTATGCTATCATTATCTTTCCCTACAAATAGTTCTGCCAAAATAAACAGTAACAAAAGCATCTGTTATCCATGTCAGAGCTGCTGGTGCTGTACAAGTGGAACCCATGACCTCATGCATGCAATCATGCACTGATGGACAGAGCAAAAATAACTTTGCATGAACAAGCTCCATGAACACACACACACACACACACACACACACACACACACACACACACAGAGCTCAACACGGTGTCACTTTAACAAAAGCAAAACCTTTTTCTGCCAACATTGCCAGGAGCCTCAATTATCAAGAATTTATTTACCCGGATAAAACCAAAAGCTGCATACATGATTAAAGTTCCAGTAATGGAAAAAGAACTAATCCCTAAAAATAGTGTTGCAATGCACATTACAATTAGGAGACACAACCAATCAGTAGACTGCACTCATACTGAAGCCCTTCTCGTGCCGAAAGGTCACAGATAATTTGATACCCCTCCGAAAATCAGAAAATGGAAAAATTCATCAATCCATCTATCCGTTTTCTGGCCTCTTTTTCCCTGTGGGGTTGTTCAGGTGGCTGGGGGCCTATCCCAGCTCCCTTTAGGCAACAGGCGACATACAAACGAACACACCGAATGTGCTTTTAACTGGTATACCTTCAAAAAGCATTATGCTGCAAATCACTTTGTTTTAATGAAAAAAATGGTTAAAAAACCCTTTTTATCTTTGAGCAGACAATGTTGCTCACAGCCAAAAAACACTTTTGAATGAATATTTGAAAATGAGATACTCTGTGACCTTGTTCACAACAGCCATTACCGCAGCTAATTTTTCAGACACAAGCTAAATGAAAGTGGCCCTTTGGCGTCATCATTACTCACCCTAATGCCCAGCTCCACATTCTCTCCCCCGTACACCTCCATGCCCTCATCCAGCAAACCGATCTCTTCAAAGTACAGCCTGTCCACCACAAAGCAGCCAATCAGGGCCGGACTCCTGGGGAATTAAAGATGGGAAAGATTAGATTTGTTCCTCTGCATAGCTAGTGTTGGCTTGTTGGCACTGTTGCTATAGAAACACCTAAGTCAAGAAGGGAATTATGACCTTGTAAAGCCTGTAATTTATTCCTAAGCATGGCATGAATCATGTTTTTTTGTTGTTGTTGTTGTTGTTGTTGTTGTTTATTTTTAAGCCATCAAAACATTTCTTTTGCACTTACTGGATGGGTGCACTCTTGTTGCCCTTGAACCACCAGGACTTGGGTGGGTTGAGGTAGCGACACCACAGCTCCCAGTCGAAGCCCTGGGCCGACAGCGGATACTCTTCGATCTCAAATGTGTCATATTTGATGTTGTCAAACGACGGGGAAAATGATGCGGGTTCTGTCTTCTTGAATTCTCTGCAGGATGGGTTCAGCCCTTTGTGCAAAATCAAAGAGTGGTTTTACTGCGTGGGTCCACTTTTAATGCACTGATGTGACAAAGCATCATTACGATGATTGGAATTCCTAATTAAATGACAAACAAAGTGATTTCAAATCTGCACACTACATTAACAAAGTAATTTCGTAAGCATTCACTTCTCCTATATTTTGCTCTCCCTTTATGGTTTTTTTAATTGCATATATTATTAGACAATCCATGAACGAAAAAAGAAGTTTTATTTTGGATTTGCTTTCTTTACTAGTGAGTTTGTGTTATCCCAGTAAAAATAAGGCTTTTCAACAGGTAAAGAAGTGCTTAGTCAAGACAAATCTAGATCAAGATCTACCATCCTGGTCAGGGATTGACATTACAGGCGCTACGGTAGTAGCTCATCCTGGACCAGTACTGCTGTAAATGCCGTAAAACGACTCATATGTTCCATATTTCCACTTTGTGTTGCTGGTTGGCACTCTCCCAGAACCATATCCAATCACTCCTACAGCTTTTATCTGCAACTCTTTTTTATTTTACTGGCAAGGCAAAAAGATATACAATTTTTAATCCCTGCAGCCATCAGAGGCTGAACCTCCAGCACAGTCCATTATGTTTTCTTATGCTCTTACAGATGTTTTCTCGCACGATCTGTTGATTTATTCAGTAATTTCTTTTTGCCCAGACATCAATGTGTTTTGTTGTTGTCACAGCGTTCAATTTTAAATGCTTCATGGATAGCTGAGGCGTCTTTGAGTGCTCCATATAGTCAGACGATGTTTGAGCAGAGAAGGTGACTAAACTGAACTGCTCTTTTATTAATTAACAAAAGGCGTCTAATCCTAAATCTGATTCATTTTGTGAGGCATGGAAGCTAAATATACTGATGAAAGTAACTGGGTTGGAGTAAAAAACAGGACTAAACATGTCTTTTTATTTTAGTTTTATATTGTTGCATTATAGAGGATTTGTTAATGTACAGCTAAATATCATTTCAGTATGAAAAGCATAAAAAATTTTGACTTTGTCTTTCTGACAGATGCATCTCTACCTGTGGGGCGCATCTTTTGCAAACACTACATCCACTAGACAAACGAGTCCTTGTTTTTAAATTAGATCACTTTATCAAACCCACACAGTAATATGACTCAACTGTGCCGTCGAGCGTTAGCATTATGAAGCTCTGCTTGTGAGTGACTCACCAGCCAATGTTGAACTCAACGTGGGCATCAAATAGAGCAACAACAGGAGCCGTGGCGGCCCTCCAGCCGCTCACTCTCGACCGGATAAGACCCTCCTGCTTCGAATGCCGCACCACCTTAATAAACCCTGGACGTTGGCTGTTTGTCTGAGACACGAAATCCTCCAGCTTCTCCTTCAGCTCATCTAAAATTATATCCAAAAGCACCGACTTTAAAATCAACAGTTGAAGAGAGGTTTCTCTTTTTTTTTTTGTATGTGATACACGAGACAAAAGTGAGGCACATGTGAGTAACATCCGCCTACCACCGGCTGTCACGTCCTCCTCCACTGGGCAGTATTTCAGGAGGGCAGCACTACTCATGCTTCAGTTCTCTGATCACCGGACCAGAGAAGAGGCTGCAGACTTCCCCAGCGTTTACCATAGCGGGCTGCTGCCATGTCAGCAGCTCGGCCGCTGTCAGAAAACCTGGGAAAACCGGCTAACTCCCCCGTCTGAATTTGAATCTGAAGTTTTTTCGATTATCAGCTGCTAGATCACGTTTTTTTTAATAACATATATGTGCAAGAAAAGTTTTCTTTTTCAGCTGAAATCAAATAAAAGCTTTGCTAAGAAATATCATAATGCAGCTGTTCCTGACGTTTATGATATTTTAAAAGAAATTAAAAAAAAAACCCCGCAATAATATATCAAAAAAAGGTCCAGCATTAGCAAAACGAATCAGAATATTGCTACTATATGAAAAAACTACATCATAAAACTAATATAAGACCAGACTTATATTAGGATGTAAAATTATATTAACAAAAACTTATGACTGTCACATAATACCAAATCATTATAAACATCAATCATCATCTCAATGTGTTTTAATTCTCGCCACTAGGGAAGTAAGAAAGAAACTATAGAATAGAATAGAATAGAATAGAATAGAATAGATTCAATATGTAACACAAGTAAAAAGTGATTGAGGTAAAACAGGCATCCAGGTAATAAAGACATTAGCTGTAAGGCTAATTGGCTGAATTTGATGTATGTTTGTATTTGCTTCAAATCTCTGCTTAACAAGACACATAACTAATTAATGTGCTTATCACGCTGCCAATGAAATGATGAATAAACCCGATGTTAAAAGGCTGCTAACTGAAGGTCTCTGCTGCAGACAACGTCCCAGCACACAATGAAAATAACACAACTGACTAATCCTAATTATTACTACACAGTCAATAAACCCAATAAAAGGAAGATGCAGAGATTATTAGTGTTATTATTCCACTTTGGTCTGCTGCTACTGTTTTCCACAATGCAATAAAGACCAATATTGAAAAAAAAAAAAAAAAATTGTAATAGCAGCATCTTTATGAACATCCAACATCTCAGGTGTTAATCTGTTCTTTTGCCGGCCTGGATCAGTAGCACTTAATCTGCTCATAAAGCCTGACCATATGTAGCACAGCCTGATTTACAGGCTTTAAACTAATGCTGATACTCATGTGAGCAGCTGAGATGCCTGTATCTGTAATCATTCCTGATCCACCTCTATATCCTGGGGGAAAAAAGGCTAAAGGATGGAATCTGCAACGTGCTGACTTTTTAACAGCAAGCAGCGCATCTATGACACATTTTTATTGCGATACAAAAGATAAAACGTTAAAAATGGAAAATTTGCCATTTATCTCACCGTATTCTAAGAAAACTGTGCAAAAGAGTCATTGCATTTCCCCTTGATGTCAAAAACGCTGCTTTGCGAGTGTCTGGACAGGATCGTTGATTAATGCAGGTGAGTGATTCTTCGACTTAACACATTATTACACAGAAATTAAAACTGGTGCAGCAGATGGCTAATCTGCATGGTGACGGGTCTCGTGGTTGCTATGTGGTTTGCACCACCACACTTGGCAATTTCTCATTACGCAGCTCTGCAGGTGTCAAAACCTGCTCAGAATATTCCACTCGTTCTCCACAATTGTCCTGTGCCTAAATCCTGGATCCAAGCGTTGTCTGGGGGGACTGGCCCCGTGTAAAATGCATTTTGAGCACACGTGGCTAAAGTTCCTGCGCTGCTTGGTTTGGTTTTTTTTTTTTTTCAGCTGGCACTTTATCCTGTACACTCAGCTTTGTATGTTGATTCTGCTCACCCCAGCTTCTGTGTACCCTCCAGCTTGCATTGGCTCGGTCTTTGGCGACTGTTTGCTGGTTGTCCAAATGGTTTTAGACAGCTGCTGGAACTTGTCTAGACACCTAAGGCATTGACTAAATCCACATTTTACCCAGGCCTCATGGGAATGGGAAGCAGTAAAATAACCAGAGAAGCAGTTCTGGTGGTTTCCCATGGCAACAGAAAGCACAAGTTAGATGCTCATCAGAAAAGATTCACTATAAAAATCCTTAAAGTACAAATATTCCCACAGCTTCTCCTAAAAGGAGTACACACCCGAACGCCTCCTCTTTCTCAGGGCACAACTTGGGACACCAACCAATTAAGGAGGAATCACGTAGGTCAATTTGTCCTTCCCCCACTTGATAGCTACACATCCTCCTGCATGCTAATGTGTCTGAGGGGTGAGAAGTGGCTGAGGAGCCCAGCCAGTGTGGAACTGTGGGCGTTGAGGAGGTTAGGCGTGTGCAACGACCCCGTCCCGCAGAATACCAGCGCCACGGGTCAGCAAGCTAATGACATTTAGCACCAAAAAGATTTGCAGGCGTGCAGGTAATGATAACACCAGGTCCCAATCAGACACGGTGTAACCCATCGTGCTGTCAAACAAGAAGAAATGCCATCGGGGAAATGTCAGCACGTGACACAGAAGGTGCCAAAATAAGGCCGCTCCCTGGCTCTCATTACGAGATGAAATGTGATGTGATAATCAGGAGAACAAAGGAATTGGCCTTTTAATTTTTTTTACTTTTTGAATGAGAACAACAGTGGCCAGCGGAGAAAATGATCATTCGCCGTGTGAATGAGTGGGGCACAGTGCACTACAGAGAGCTGAATTCTGTTAGCGCCAGCTACAGATCAGATTACCTGTTTTGCATTATTGAATCAGGTACCCACATTCTTCCCAGCGTATTCCCCAGGTTTATCGCCTGTAATGGCTGTCTCTGTCCTTGTTATAAACGACGTAACCCATTTAAAGGTGGTCATCTATAAATGACCTTGGCATGGTATCATTACCTTTTTATGGCGCGCTTTCTGCCTTTGTAATAGAGTTTAAGTGTTGGAGTGTAAATTATAGATCCGCTTTCACTGGTGACGACAAGCCTGTTTTAATAGTTACGCAATGTCCAGCACACACACCCGCTGAAATTAAATGTACGCATGCAAACGAGCTCGCCACGGGGCAAATTTCCTAGTTTTGCGGCTCATTAGCGCTGATCTGTAGGCTGTTAGGGAAGTCGTAAATATAACACTACACAAAGTGCATTTCAGAGCTTGACTTGTTGTCTGGCAAATTTTTGAAATGTAGTTGTTGGACGAGCAGTTGAGCAGAAATTAAAAGCATAAAGGGTTCCCTTCAAAACAAAAGAGTTTAATTATTGGCTGAATCAAATTTCCTCTTTCATTAACAGAAAATGAAGTAGAACTAATTTCAGACTCAAGATGAGCTTTTATGGAATGTGTAAACAATCCAAGGTTTAGCGTCAGCATTTCTGCTTTAACCGTTCCCTCTTTAAAGCAGTGGCATGTTTACTGTTGGACAATAAAAATAGCTCTGTGTGCAGAGTTTATTAGTTTGGAGCGGAGTCTCAGAGGTGGAGCTTCAGAGGTTCACGCTTCAGAAGGTCAGTGGTTCAATCTCTGGCTGCAGCTGCTGATCGAAGTGTCCTTCAACACGACACTGACACCCAAATTACTCCCTGTAGTCGCTATGAATTAATGTTTGCATGAGTACACGTTTACTGAACAAAATGCTGGATTTTAAAGATATAAAGGAAACAGGGGTGATTGCACCTCCAATGAGTGTAAAAGCACAGAAAATCTGGTTTAATTGGGCCACACAAAGGTGGCTGTTTGTCAGTTTTTTACCACTGCACACCATATTTGTTGTTGTTTATTTTCAGCTCATTTTGTGACAGTACTTTTGTTTATTACAATTTATGAACAAAGACATCAAACTATATGGAAAAAACCTAGGTGTGTTGTCCTGTGATAAAGTGTATCACATCATGGTGTTTGCATGATCACCTGAATAATTTGATGAATCCAAATTTTTAAGGTCATTTAATCAGACCCAGTGGAACACCGGCTTCCCTCCGTGAGGTCCAGCCACGTCAGATGGTTGGTTATCCTCTACAGGGGATTTTTGTAAACACATCCGCAGGAAATCATGGCCATCCTAATAAATCTGAAGTCTGTCGTGGGTGTCACGCCGGTTTACATTCACAAAACCCCAATTGATTGGATTTTGCTATTGAGTTGGTGGTGCAAATCTGTTTCTTACTGTTGCTGCTGTTGTCGTCCACAAGGATTATCTCTTTGAGAAGGTGAGACGGCGTCCTGTTGATGGCGGAGTGAATGGATCGCAAGATCACAGACAGGGCTTCATTCACAAAAATGAACACAATGCTCACTTGGGGGAGGCTTAAAGGATAAGTTGTATTTCTGCACCTGCGAAGGAAACGAGAAAAAGTTTGCAGATCAGCACTTAAATCACTGTTTTCTCCTGGATTTTCTGAAGGGTTAACAGACGCACATCACACGGTCAACACTTTATCTGCACTGCAGTCCTAGGATGGTCTTTTCCATTCTATTCTTAAAGGTCGAGTTGCTCTGCTCTTCAAGTAAATGTTTTTTCACTGCTTGAAAAAACGAATGTCTGGCATATTAAACCATAACTGACATTTTTAGAAAATGTTGTGTTATTTGTTTAAAATGTCCCCCATTACAGGTGTAAAACTCTTCTTTACACCAGTATTAATTTAGTGGTGTGGGTGAAAGATAAGATATTTTTTTTACCTCTGTATTGTTATTATGTGTATTAAATCATTTAGATTTGAAATATGTGTGGTTTTATTGAGTTACATTATTGATAAAATGAGGGAAAAACATCTTACTGGGCATGGAGCATTTCAAATAGATGCTCTAAATTTAAAAAATATTGCAGCGTTGTCTCCACTTTGGGGTCATGAGCTCAGCTTAGCCTTTAACTTGCTGCAGGAATATCAATGTAAATGTAATATTGAAACTTGAAGTGGAGGACACTGCTACCAGTAAACTAGCTCGACCTTATTATTTCATAATCTAACAGCAAATTCACACCAACCTGATTTGGGGACTGTACAGAATTCTGTACAGAAATGTCCACCCGTGTCCATTTTTCATTCCATTACAGTGTGACTTAAAACAGATTCATAGATCTCCATAAAGACTGTAATGAGCTCCTAGTGGGACAGGTAGGGTGTTTTTGGCGGAGTGATTCCAGCAGTCTTACCCATCAGGCCTCAGGTCTGGAATGGGTCTGTCTAAAGGGAGGCGGTCGCTGAGGTAGCCGTTATATCCGTAGTACTGGAACATCTTCAGCGCAACCCGTCGGTTGTCTGGACTGAGGTTCTGACCCCAGTGAGCAAACAGCGATGAGTCAGAGAATGAGGTGTCTGCCTGACCTTCGTCTCCCCTCCCTGGAGTCTCTGGAAGGCACAGGAAGACAAATAGCATGAATATATGTCTCGGCCACAGCCTCTCACCGTGGTGAGACAGAAGGTCACATTCAAGGAACGGAGAAAAACGAGGAGACTAATATGACGGCTGAGATGAATGCCTCTTTCCTTGTGCTGTAATGGACTGTGCTGTATGTCTACAGCACAGTCCCCCTTGCATGAGCAAGGGGTTTAATCCCTATGGTGGGGGGGGCAGATTATCTTTGTCACTGTTTTCTTCCAGGCATGAAGGTAGAGATTTCACTAAAACAATACTCAAACCACAGTATCCTCTCGTGTCCTGAGGTAAATCGTTTATAATCCAGCGGTGGTAAAATGAAGTGGAGAGCGCCTGTCCTTGTGTTCAGGCAGCTGAAAATGTGTGACTTCTTAATAAGTGCAGTCACAACTAATTTCACACTGTAGCTGAGCAGTGCTGAAAGCAGTGCTGCATTTAACAAATACACACTCAGCATGAAAAACACGCACAGAGTTAATCGTATGCAAAGACTCAATCCATGCCAGGGCTCCATAAATCACCAGTGTTGTCTGCTGGAAGTTACCTCCTGCTCCCAGGATGCTTTAAAGCACTTCAGAGGCAAACATAAGTGTGCCCAACATATCCAAAGAGCATCATTGGAAATTCTGAAAATAGTACAAAAATGACACATGAAAAATGCAGCAGTCTCGACTGCTGACTGCACTTGCATGATCACAGAGTGTGTAAGTGTCTGTTGCGAGTTTCTTTTCAATATTGCATGTAAAACAATGATAGATGTTTCATATCTAATATTTCTATGTGATACAACATGTCTTTCAAAAGAACATGCATAAAAGCCATCACAAAATTATACCAAGATATATATAAATTAGTATTGTTTGATGTGGTACAGAGGAATAGTAATATTATTATGCAGTTTTGGTGTTAGCAAAGACTTCAGTGTTAAAATAAGGGATTGGTGCATTGGCTTTTGGCAAGACTGAATTTTAAATGAAGTGCGTGTGTGTGTGTGTGTGTGTGTGTGTGTGTGTGTGTGTGTGTGTCT
>CAAE01014581.1:1691307-1723879 GCA_000180735.1 Tetraodon nigroviridis | reverse complement strand
CATATTGCAGAAATATAGCCAGCAGCACACTAGTAGGGTGTTGATTAATAAAGGTGGTCTAACAAACCCTTTTTGTTTATGACTTCTGCTTTGCACATAGTTGTGCCGTCTGGATTTTAGATGGAATGAAGGATGTGAAGTGTAACATTGTCACAGTGAGGCATTTACAGCGAGAACAATTGAGCTCTCAAACGTTTGGGTGGATTTTTATTCTGAAAAAATCTCTTATTTTGTATTTTCTATACCACACACTGTATTTACAGGGTGTTTACACCCACACAAAACACCCACACAAAACTAGATCATTATTGTTCCCTGACTAGTAGCTGATATGTTTGTGTCCTCACTGTTTGAAAACTAGTTTTACACATTTGGTCACATAGCCTAGTTTTGAAAACTGAGTATGCATGTGTGAGTGTGCAGACAGGTGAAAGATTCCGTGAGCTGCAGCAGCACTCCAGGCATGTGTGCAGCACCTGAGCTGCACACATATTCCTCCAGCCAGTCATAACAAACATAGAGAGAAAACTGCACATTCATCACTGCACACAGACATTAACATGGGAAAAATAGATCTTAATCACTAAGGAACAAACTTATATATAGCAGAGAGCGAGAACCGGGATCTATGTGCATTTTTCATAGATGCAGGTGTTCATATTCATGGTTTTTCCCAACAGAGATAATTCACTGTGATGGGATTGTTCTAAGATTGTATCTAATTCTATCCGTTCACCTGGCCACTGTACGCAGAGAGGCACACACTTTCAAACTCAATAATGATGTAAATTTCTGATAAAAAGGCAGGGGGCAGAATTATTTTCCCATCTTTTCCTTGAACTCTGGGTTAGAGGAGGGCAGATGCTGTCCATTAGCATATTCTAATGAAAATCAATACGCTAGCTGGGCACTTTTATGCACTCCAAGCTTTTTTCATAATAACTAATTCTAAATATGAAACACCTACTTCATCAGTGATGCGCTGAGCACTGGGGTGAAAAGTACACAAAGTACTCTGATATCATGATTTAGCACAAAAAATTGCAATGTAAGGCTTCAAAAAAAATGTTAGGTTGAATTCTAATGTAGAGTGAAGTTGTATTTCTCTGGCAACTAGCAGCTGAAGTTATTATTTGAGTAGGATATTTGAGTATTTTGCTCTTTAGTGTGTACCTATAAAAAAACAATTATAGAAAGTAAATGTTTTATAATTTAGACCTTGAAAGATTCTTGAATACAGTGATTAAGAGCTTACTTTACCAGTAAACTGATTAAAATCTAAAATTCAATAGACTAGACCAAGGCAATACCGATTGAAATAATGTTAGTGAAATCCATCAGTTTTTTAATCTCTATAAGCAAGCTGTCTCAATTAACACTTAAAGACCCATCAAATAAAATCTGCAAGTGACCAGTGTTTTGATTAGGTGTCAGATCTCAGCACGACAGCAGACGACCATTAAAGAGAAGCGGTTCTGCGGTTTGGTACTGGCCTCCGTTTGCAGCCCATCTCAGATTTAATCCTGAGCCCTTTTGCAAACTAATGAGAGTGGCGCCCAAAGCCAACTTCAAACACCTTGCTGCAGCCAAAAAATTCTTTGTAAATTCATTCTCATCACACTCGAAGGCGAGGAAAGAGCTTTACATGGACTTGCTCGTTAGGAAGACTCCACTGTGAATATTTCAGGATGCTCAGAAACGATATCTCAGCTACGATATCGTCTTTACGGGCTCGTCTTAAACGTCTAAACTTTTTTGAGTGTGTAAACTGTAAAAGATAACGCATTTAACAGGTCATGAATATAAAATTCTTTCTCCTCACTTTGGTCTCAGGTTGACGCTCCTGCAGGTTTTTGCTCACTCTCTGTAAAACAATCAATAATTAAATCTTGCGTTAACTGTGGCTGAACCTTTTGTTGCAGCAGAAATGAAACCACACGTTACCCATGCTGTTTATCACCTTTGCACAGGCCCTGTCTGAGGCTCAGAATCAATTTATACAGATCACAGCATTACTTCCTTCCAGCTTTTATCACAGTCCTCAGCGCTCTGGATAAAATGTTCCTACAACGTCAGCTCTACACCTGGTTAACTGATTTAAGCGGCAAAGTCAAGTAAAACAAATATTTGTGCTATTTGTGTGAGAGTCAGGAACACAAGAGTTCTGTAAAAGTCTTCTTTACAGAGGCTCTGTCAAGAATGACCTAATTAAGCTTCATATCTCAATGTGACCGACTCAAGGCCATAAATCCAATGCTTACTTTGATTTTAATACTGTTTGGTCACCGGGGCAACCAGGCCTCTCTGATGGCACTGGTATCTTATTTGTGTTTTCTCCTCTCCCCTTGTGACCAATCATGAGGACCTAGGAGACACTGTGAGCTTTATCGTTCCTCTGGGAAACACCTGGAAGAAAAGGTTCCTCTCAGATAAAACCCAGCCGCCAAATCATGAGCGTTTCCTTGGCTGCAGGATTAGTAACATCACCTTCCCCACAAGAGCTTGGAAATCTCTCTATATCTAAAAATATGCACCTTACATCACTGAAATACAAACAGTAATGGACCGTTCTTTTTTTCTGCACCATTTTAGCCCCACTTTCATTGTGTCTGTGCTTCTGAACTCTGCTGTAAATGAGCCATAAAAGCTATACGCTTCAGCAGAATCTATCAATCCACATCAGGCAGCTGTCTGACCTTTAACACACCCACCGACAGCGTCTAAGTCAAGTCCTTCGGACAGGTTTATCATCTGCAGAGTCCCAGACAGGTGGAATGAGAACCGTTCTGGGAGAACCTGTGTACCTCAGCACAGAGCTCTCAGTCCTTTGGAACATCAATCACAGCCCTGTGTTCCACTCCAGCATCAGCCGATTCTAATCAATGTTATGATCAGATGGTAAAACCTGCTGACGAGGTCACTACAACGCAGAGATAAAGTTGATACATTTCGAATTCGGCTTGTACTCCCACCTAAACTCGCAACTGAGTAAATTTGGTCACGGCTCTTCAGCGTACGTGTTTCCATCCTTTTTTGTAACGACTCGTAACACGGCGACCCCGCTTCTCGCTCCATGCAGGGGTTTTAAGTGAGATAATTGTGTTTCAAACCACAGCGACTGAGACCACCCTGTTTTACCATTACCCCCCACTGTTTGCACAGCAAATATAAATAATAACTAGTCAGTCAACACCACCGTTCACCAATGTCTGTGAAGGAGAGTGGAAATTCTCTCATTAGGAGACATCAGCAGCTGGCACGTCACCCTGACATTTCCTTTTGAAAGTCGAGACGGGTGATCGGCTTTGTTCCCCCCTAAACCCAAACAGGGGATATTGTATGCAGGGACAGGATGCAGAGGGAGGACTGTGTTTACTCGCTATCCCGTTTGTTCTGTTCTCCTCATGAGAGCGCCCGAGTCACCCGTGCCCTTGATAGGGTAAGGAAGAAAAAAGGACCTTGACGGAAACTTCTCATCCCTTTTCAGCAGTTTATTTCTGTCTTCAGTTTAGTCAGCCGCAGACTGCAACGATGCGGCAGAACAACGTTTTATTTTAAGCTGAACTTTTTTTTTTTGTTCCTTTTCCAACCCACCATTATTCTTTAAAAAAAAAAAAAATGACAAGTGAGACTTTTCACCTTCTTTAATGCTGAAATGTATAATCTGACAAAGAAAATTCCTCCCACACAAAATAATTACATTAAAAGAGTGAAATTTTAATCATCAGAAGTATTGGTGACCTTGGGTTGAGAACGTCGCTTTGCAATGAGACAGTTCTGAAGAATAAGAGCTCTGATCCCCACAGACACACAAGGACTTTTTTTACTTCATCTGAAAAACATTTTTTAGCATCTGAAGCAGATGAATGTAGCAGTTTATCGAGATTCATGCATCACACAATGATTATTTGAGATAAGAAATTAAGACTGAAATCCTAAAAACATTCAAAAATGAAAATTCTGTAAAAAGGAAGTGAAGGATCTGGGAAAAAAAACCTGTGCATACACAGGGAGAACATGGACATGTACGGTACGGTCTTGCTTCCAGAATCGAACCTGAAATCTTGTTCTGAGGCGACTGGTTAATAAATAAGGTGATAATTGACTCTGCAGAGCTGATCACACATTTCAGTGTCAGCGACACCGATTTGCCAGGTCGGTGTCACCTGTCCAGGCAAACCTCGCATCCAACAGCGGTGCCGCTGTACCTGACAACATCCCGACCGGTAGCTCATTATCACTTGTGAACGATGTGCTTGGCTCAGAATCCATTTCCAAACTGGCAAAGATGTCAAAATTGAGGTTTCTGCATAATTCAGAAATACGCAAAAAGAGTTTTCAGAAATCACAAAACGAAATACGACACCAATCTCAACAGGTCCAATCTAACTAAATAAGCTTCTGTAGGTATTTTCAGAGTAATGAGTCATGACCTGTCTGTGATGCTGCAACAACTCCAGAAATTATTTCAACCTCCCAAATACAGAATAAGGACATGCCCGGTTCTGTAAATGTTTCTTTTCTTTAAAATTGTATCAGCTTTTCTTTCTAGCAACATGAAAACACTGAAACAGTTACCTACACTGACGCCCAGACAAGAGAAAAAAAAACTATGAATAGAAAAAGAAAAAGATTGCATGATGAGTGAAAGCTTTTGACATGAGCTCTTTAATATTTCACTGACAACTCGTAAGAGAATCTTAAAAACAGCCTTAAGATTGTCTTCTCTTGCTCGCCTCACAGAGGAAACTCTCTGTTTTATATTAATGAGGTGCAGATCTGAAATGCAGACAGAGATCAAGTATTTTATCTTATTTTATGTTTTATTTTTGATCACGGCTTCTCCACGGCCATCTATCAAATATTCATGTGGAGAGTGCCTTGATTTGATTTGATTCATGGAGTTAAATAAGGCACAGGTCACCTATCAGGCTTCTGTGTGTGAGAAAAGAAATAAAAATTTGTCATAGAAGATGTGAGTATGACCTGACAGAAGAGCTGACAAGTAACACAGGTTACATCAAAATGTAACATACACCTGTCTTCATTTTTCCTGTGTCAAAGGTTAAAAGGAGCGGAGCTGACAATGGCATTATTTGAGTTGGAAATGGAAGAAAAAAGTGAAATGTAAAAAAAAAAAGAGTGTGGTGAAGAAAAGAAATGGGCTTTGGGTCTGTGACAACTAATGACCAAACTCTTTTCTCAACGCCAGTAGTTGAAGGCTCGGAGAGCAATATCCATCAAGATTTCTCATCAGCTCATCAAGATTTTTTTCTCTCTTCTTTGAAGGATGACGAATTACCTCTGGGTCAGCCAGCAGAGGAACACTGCTTCAGATGTGATAAAGTTGCTGTCAATTCCAGAGAGCCTGAAGAGTAGTAAAAGCAAGCATCTCCCCTAATTTTACCATCTATCTAATTAATTAACTGCTAAATTTATTAAAAATTACTTTACAGTAATGTTAAACTGATGTTTACTCTAAACAGACACACAGGGGGTTTTAATTTCCTCTTCTTTTTTCCTCCCCACCCTTCAGTTTTCCTCTCCAAGTGACATCTGCAGTGGGATCATGCTCCTGATTGGCCACTGGACCCTGTGGGTGGCCAATCAAGAGCTTTGGCTGATTTGTAAGTCATCTCTTATTCCTTGCTGCCGTTTTTGGGGCATCGTTTCAATTGGAAATATTTTTTACCAGAGTTTGTGCAGCAGCAGCAGATAATAATGTCAAATCTGAAGAGGGTGAAGTATGCCACGTCTTAGCTATGAGGTCCCAAAAGATCATCGTCAAGGTGACAAACGCCTCCAAAAAACTCTCTAGTCTCCATCACTTTGTAGAACTCCAAATGCGAGGTTAAACATCCTTCAAGAGGCTGAGAGTCAACTCGATTTAAGCACTTAAAACTATCCCGACCTGACTGACTGAGGACTTACAGACATGCAGGGATCAATTTTTTCAATTACACGGAAAAGAAATGTCACCAGAATTCTTTTACTTTAGCTTAAATCTCTGCAAACAAACATCCTAGCATTAGCTTTAAAGCCTGCACAGACTAAACAACAGCATGTCTGCTTGTTTTTTCAGTCCCATCAGTATTATTATTTGACTTTGCCTTAAATAAAGAGGGTTTTAATGAGCCCTCTGAGGTCTGGCTTGCTCATCTATTAATACACCAGGTAGAAGCTACAGCCTCATCTGCTGTAGGACGCAGTACTGCATGCAGTGCTGCCAGGCTATTTGTATTACAAGTGTTTATTCACTATCAACAAATGTCAGATATAAACCTGCTGAAGGATTTTTAAATAATAAATCTAAAAGAGAATCTACTGAAGTATTGCTTTAGTGGCTTCAATCATCAATGATGAAAAAATACATTAAAAAAACAGCAAAACCGAAACACCCAGTGCCATTAACCCCTTGTACTTTAACCCTAAGGAAGTTTAATCTGGTGCGCTGGTGGTGGTAAGGAAAGGGAGAAAAAACAGCCTCTGGCCGTCTGCTTTAGCCCCATCAGTTACCTAAGTCTATTTAACCTTCAGATCAGCCACAAAAGTTGAAGAAACAAGCTGAAGGCCTGCAGAGATGTTCTCTCTCCAGTCACAAATGCCGCCATAAATGAATCACTGGGTTTGTGGGTCTGTTATAAAATAGTTAATCTGATTTAGCTTTAAAAAAAACCACCTCACTGTGTTACTGCGAAACATCTCACTGAATAAAGAGACTGCAACTTCAAAGGACACGTTTCAGTTTGGTGCCAACAATTTTTATGGGAGATGTGCTGTTATTATAAAACTATATTACGTTAGAAGCATCTTATTTTTCTATTTCAACAAGCCAACATAGAAAAAAAACGTACGTGATGATGCCCTATCAAATTTGTCATGGGTTTTATAAAAGTTCTATAATGTTATTGGAGCAAATTTCCTAAGCCCATTGGCAATACTCGAGAAATGATCAAAAGATCACCAGAGGGAATTATGGAAAATAGCTTCAGTAAAATAGTTTAGGTACCTATTTTTAAATTTACAAAAGAAACAATGTTTATGTTTGGAGACTAGTTCATGTGACTTCAGTACAGGCGTTAACAAAATGGTTCCACACATTTGCAGTTCTATCAGTTCATCGTCAGTAAACTGCTGTGAAATCAGAGTGATGGGGAGCTGGAGTCTATCCCATCAGTCACTGGGAGAGGGGCAGGAACAGACACACACCATTCGCTCACACTGAGGGCCAATTTAGAGTCTTCAGTCAATGTTGGTGTGGGAGGAGGCTGCAGTAACTGGAGAAAACCCTTGCAGACGCAGGAGAACAAACTCAGAGTTTATCACGCTGGCTGCCGCGCCACTGTCACGACCACATTCCCGATTCATTTACAATTAAGCCCAATAAGGAGTGGAAGTGGCTCTGGGATTAGATGTCCGGCTTTGTGTCCCCTGCAGCTTTGCTCTCTTTTCTTTCTTACCTGGCTCCAGTTCTGATGACAGCAGATGATAATATTCAGAATGTCCTGTAATACTTTAATGTCCTGGTTCTTCCAGAATACAGGTCGCTCGGTGATTCATATCAGGACACAAAGTAACGTCCTGAATACAGATGTGTGTGGACTCTTTGTGGCTAACAATGTCACAGCCCAGGCTGTCTCATTCACACCCACCTCTAATACACAAAAGGGAAAACGACACCCCTGCTACCTCACATCAAAAACAAAACCAAAAAAGAAAAAAGGGAATTTAATGTGCCTGCCATGTGCATCTCCAGGCAAGGTACCGCTGTTTCACCATGCCGTCCAAAATACACACTTCATACAAAAGTAAATGCTCCAGCCCACAGAGCCACAAAGATGGCAGTGTACGTCCAAATAACCATGCTCGAAACTCCGGCTGCTGATTCAAAGGCACCGGCACCGCAGTATGGAGGTTCAGTTCCACAATCAGAGCGCAGCAGGTGTGCTCTTTCGTTCGGATCATCGACTTTTTAGTTTTTCTTTGTCTTGACACTCACCACTATGAGTCTGAGCAAAGAAAAGAGCTGTCTGACAAACTAAGATATAAACGCAGGAAGTGAAAATGTAGTCCAGGCTTACCAAAAAAAAAAAAAAGGTGAAACTGTCAAATCAAAGCACAGATGCCCCATAATTTCAGAAGATGGGGGAGTTTTTGCACCTCAGGCCAGGAGAGCTGAGCGGCTGCTGACAGATGCTGGAGCAGACTGACAAAGCACTGCCTGATGGCTACATTCTGTCTTTTTCAGAAAACCCAACACCTGCCAAAAACTTTTAAATATTTTCTTTTAAAACTACTCACTAATGATCTCTGTTGAGAATAAAGGTAAACTTAAAGGGACATGCTACAGAAGAATTTTATTTGCCCATTCCAGATGTTCTGGTCAAAAAGAAACACAAACGCACCGAAATCATAGAAATTCTTCATGTCCTTGATAATCAAATGTTGTCCCATGACTACGTCCTAACTCAAACAGCCTTTTATGAGGCCCAGCAAACATGTCCTCACTAGTTAAGTACATACACACGCATAACAATATCAACAAAGCAGCAACATGGCTTGAAAACTGTTATAAAAAGACCATTTGGGGCTGTCAGGCACTATTTGTTGTTCTTAACATGTAATTCAGCGGAGACATCCACACGCAAATACAAACCCAGCTCCCTAAAACGAACTGGAGCTCCTCTTATTTCTAAGCTGTGAGGCAGTTGTGAATTTTTAATGGGCTGCATTTTCAGCAGGAAGAGGCACAGACAGCAGCACAGAACTTCAGGCATCAGCCGCTCCCAAACAAGCCTGCTCAGTTTCCTCCTCGACGAAGGCTTCAGAAACAATTTGACTTACTTGAAATAGCTTGTTTGTAGATTTGGTTTGGTTTGTAGTAAAAGTTCAACTCATTCATTTCAGTTTCGTAGCAGTGTGAAATTGATTTGCAGGGGTAGGGAGAAAGGGGGGGAGGGGGGTTAGTCTTTAGGGTGCTTTTCCTAATTTGCTGCTCTTGTTCGGCAATACAGTATATAAACTAAATGACGTTTTGAAATTTTCTAGAGTGAGCAAGTCCTCAGTGATGCTCTCATTTCAGTGAGATAGGTTACAGTCTGAAATGCCTCCTTTTGGGTACTTTCACTGGAAGGCGTGTGGGATGGATGGCTGCGTCAGGGGTGTGAGATCAGAACAGTGAAGAGGAAGATCTTCAACACCTCAGTGGTGATGCCTCCGTTGGCTTCATAGCAAGATGGTTCTGGGTTTGATTCTCACTGAGAGCTCTGCCTGTAGCATCATTAAAGTCCATGTCCAAACCTTCGCCTGCACCATGATGCTTTCCCAGAGTTTCTCAGTGGAAACACAACCTTATCTATAAGCTAGGGAAAAAAAGAATGAGTTGAATATTATCTCCTAGATATTTCATGATCCAGTTTACATGGTGTCAACAAATGTTTGAGTCATGTCAGTTTTAAGTGAGGCACTGAAGCCGATGCCTTCATCGGTGTCTCCTACTGGCTGGTCGGGTTTACTCACTCTTTGCTGGAACTTAAAACATTTGACACTTGCTTGTATCAGCAGCAGCAGATAATTGCTGAGTCTATAATAAAAACTCGTTCTTGCTCAAGCAGACTCTAACAAAGCTCTTTGACAGTGAATTTTACAGATTCGGAATCATGTACTGAAAAACTCTTTGGAGCACAATGTCCATTCTTTCCATTGTGCACCGCTGAATGAAAGTATTTTGCAGAGATATAAAAGACATAAAAATTCCAAGATTAAGCTCAAAAAAGGTTGGTTAGATATTTTGAGATGGGAAAAATGGTTTATACTGTAAAAACACTTTTTTTTGTTGTTTTTAAAAACCAAAATAATAGACATTTATTGATAATTGATTATTGATTATTTTTGGCCTCTGGTCCAGTAGGACCAAATGAACCTGCTCCTCATAGACAATTCATTAACTAATGCAGTAATACTTTTAATTAACGGAATCTTTACTGCGGCTAATGTCAGACAAATGTTCCATTTCTATGTTAAATAGCTTTGGAATGTGCATTTAAAAACCAATGGCAAGAATTAAACATAATTCTTCTAATGTGGAGTGACAAGTCACGCAGCTAACTGCTTACTTGTTTTAAACAAAGCAGCATTTTAAAGGGCTCTTATTTAGAATTTGAATTAAGAGTCTAGAACAGTAAACAGCTGTCTCAGAGCAGGAAAGTTCTAGGTTGGATAGAGGATCTGGGTCCAAGTGGTTGTGTGGTGTGAGCCCGTTTCTGCCATCTTTACCACACAAACTGCTTTATTTACATTAACTCTGTGAGGGTGTGAATGGACTGACGCCACTTAGGCGAGTCACCTGATGTGAAAAGCGGTATTCATATGCTTTTGCATTTTCATCTGTGCTGCAGCTTCACTTTGCCTGTGAGCTGAAACACACTGAGCAGCGCCTCCATCTCCACTGCATAATTCATTTTGGAAACTTGTACAAATAAGGAAAAAGGAGATAAGTGTAACTGGATGTCCTGAGTAATCTGCCAGACAAATTTGCACGAAATAAAGTTTCCATTAGGAGCACATGTTCTCAATGTTCAGCCATAATAAAGGGATGCTGCAGAAAGAGCCTCTCTGTCCACCGTGTCATTTTCATGGTACTTTTGGTATAGTACACCAGACCTGAGTGGGGTCAAATAAATGGCCAGCATGATGATGTAATCACCATAGCAAGACGGTTCTGGGTTTGTTTCCAGTGAGATAAGTCTGGTGTGCACAGATCTGGCCTGAAAGTCCCTCTACCACTACTATATAGTAAAATCACAATGTCCACAATTTAAATTGTCCCATCACCGCAGTGGAGTCATGAGTGAAGGCTGGAAATATATCCTTTGATTCCAAATTGCCATTAGCTTTGATGAATCTTGTTTTGAAGCCGCGGTAATTTTCCTCTGTCTCATCAATTCTGCCCCTGTGATCCATCTCCACCCTCCCCCATCATCATACCCTCATGGCTGATTCAATAAAGATGAATGAAACGCTGACAGCAGAAGTTTGCCATCCCCTGGAAGCAAGATGTGCCCAAGAACGTGATCCATAAAAAAACGACTTTCTTCTTGCATTCTGAAAGAGTTTTTCCTTTTTTGTAAATGTATTGCGTTTTTTAGCCAGACATGAAGCCAATTCAGCAGCAGAGGAAGCAGCACTGACCAGGGGAAAAAAGACAAAAATATTCACTTCTAAAAGCTTCACAACAGCTGTTAAAAACACTTTAACTGCAACGTCTAAATCAGTGGGACATAGGTTTGAGCTTAGTCGCCAGTTTTTGCCTTTAAGATTCATGATCTCATTATAAAATAGCCAATATTACGCCCTTACAAGTTTTGCCAAACGTGCTCAGATTTGGCTTGACGCTAGAGCCTTAAATTCCTTATGGGTTCAAAATTTACATATTTTGCCGTCTCAGTGATGGAACCGGCTGGGTCACATAAAACTGGACAGAGCCAAGCTTTAAACTGCATGTAAGATGCTGGAGCTGCAAATTTTTATAACCGTAGACAGTTGAATTTTATTTACAGAGGTTTCTATATTTCCTCTTGCTACAAAGTGAAAGAGAGAGAGAGAGAGAGAGAGAGAGAGAGAGAGAACATGAACTCATCTATTTATTGAAAACCATCAGGGGGCGGCCTTTGAATCTTGTCTTGCGTCTTTCACATGTCTAATTTATTCTCGTCATGATTATTTTGTCCTCTGGAGTCAGAATAATTAATTGTTTTCATTATGAATTATTCCCCAGCGCACGTTTTTTCTGCTATAACAAAAAACTCCACTCAAAACACGTAGAGTTTCGCAGACGTTCCACTCAGACAGAGACAGATGAATCTGGTCTCAGCCATGTTTATTAAAGCTCCACTTCTGCATATTTGTATCCACAGATCATGAAGAACAGTAAATCCTCTTTTCCTTAACTTTCTATCAAGGCCGTGAAGCCACAGCGATGAGTTAAAGTCATTTAAGCAGGTCAGTTATTATAAGCATGCAGCTTTCTGTCTCTAAATGTGTCCTCTGTCCTGCATGGAAGCCAACTGAATAAGTAATGACATTCTGCCAAACTAGCAGCATTAAAATATCTTCTTAGTAAATGTTATCCAAACTTCTCAAAGACTGAAGATTTATATTCAGGTTTTTGGATATGAAATGTTAAGATTCTGTCAAATAAAGCTCTAAAAATACAAACAAAAAACAGATGGGAGGATTTAGCTATGAGCATAATTAATTATAGGGTGGCAGGAATGAGTTTGTACATGGCACCGAGCATTTGGAGCTAAAACTTTATACTTTATTACCTCAATTTATACCTCACCCCACATCTGCTGACATGCAGGACATGAATAAAGCTACAGGAGGCCACAGGGGAAGTAACTGTTGCACGCAGAAGCAGGTCACGACTATAACATTTTCATCTCTCAGTAAAAGACCAAGCAGTAAACAGAAATGAGAATGGCCACGCCCACCCTCCGAGACGGCATATCTTTCTTTGGATCTTAATGCGTATAAATTTACATCAGATTTCATTTAAAAATGAGGTGCCACAGGTGCATTTGTGCTTCTAATAGTCGTTTAACAAAGTGAGAAAAGGGCTTGGAGGCACATCTCTTTAGCAATATTTAGTCATCCAACATACACAAATCCCTGTTCCAGGGCATTACTTATTTAAATACTCCTTTTTTCCAGAGCACTGGAACACACCTTCTTTCAGCTCATTCTTTTTAAATATGAACCATTATGCTGCATCTGTCAAACCATAAAAAAGACTGAAAAATGAGCTTTTGTTTTTTAAGAGACAGTTTCTTCCAGAACGAATGACAGATTTAGATCACACTAAAAGCCAATTTTGTACTTTAAGATTTTTTTTAAAAGTCGGAAGCTTATTATCTCATAAAATTCCAGGCTGACATTGGTTCTAACAGCTACGAAGAGTTTTTTACTTCCTCTGCCTCTGAATAACAGCACCTTAAAGCCCCACGCATTCACTACAACTTCAAAACTGATGCATGCATGCACAAACGCGCTGGCACATGCAGACATCAGATGCACATTTTGTCTAAATATGTTCCCCCTGCACTCATGGTTCATCTGAAATATCAAAACAGTAAAAGGCTCAGAAACAATTATCCTCTAAACATCAGCAGAAACTGATTTACAGTAACTTTTGGTGGGATTTACTTACTAAAAGTTGACCAGCTTGCTTGAAAAATCCAAGTCCAAGGCAGCCAAGCAGACCCCCCATCTTGGTAATAAAATCCTAATAATACTGTGGACTCACTGGTGATCTGTCATCGAAGAGGGGCTGTTATCATAGCTACTGGTTTGGCAGCATTCATCCCCCTCACGTTGGGCATGTGTGAACGTGTCCAGCTCAACGAGGAGCTCAGTGGGTTTTTTGGGCGTTGTGCAGCATATTTTGCCCTGGTACCAGTCCACTTTACATTGTTACAGCGCTATGGAATATTACCTCTCTCTCTCTTCCCTGTCCTCTGGCCCTCTGTAGACAGCCGGCGTCAGTAAATGTTCCATTCTCACGTGCACTAATGCTCTGTAGTGTTCTCATACTGGTCACACAGTGCACCAACGCTGAGTGCATGTGGCTGGCTGTGCAGTCCACCAGGACCCTCCGAGTGTGCAGCCAGATTAAAAAATGCAGGAGCTGGTTTCTGCTCTTGTCAACCAGCATTATATTAGAAAAAAAGTATTTTTAGAGATGTCAAAAGTGCATAAATGGTTCTCTGGCTTTGCCCGAAGCTGATTGACTCCATGTTGATGCCTTTGGCAACTTACGGGTTTGAACTGCGGGTCTGCGGCCACAGTGGATGCATTTAAAGCAATTATCTGGAAAAACCAGACAATGTGGCTTGCACTTAAAGTGAGAGCTTCCTTTCATTTTTTTTTTTTCCTTCCACTATTGCTGCAAAATGTATGACAATAGCAGCGTTGGGGAACTTGGGGTGAATTACTATGTGACGTGAGGCTGTGGTTTACATCAGGGGCCCTTAGAAGCAGGTCCACCAATTAAAAAGAGGACAAAAAGATAAAGTACCCAATCACAGTGCACGCTGAGTCATGAGAGAATGGATTGATTAAAAAAATATGGAAATGTCCTAGTTAAGGAAGGAATATACAGAAGGATCCTCAACTTGATTGAGAGAACTAGTTAGATGCTTCAACTGTTATTTTACTGTTGCACAGTAAAAAAAATAGCTGTAAGGTTTAGTCATAAAGACTGGAAAATTGATCTTTCCTCTGAAAACAACAAATTTAGTTCTGTTTAACTTGCTCAAATGTATAGTGGTGGGTAATTTGTGAACCAGGAAATGTTAACGTTTTTCGTTAAGGTAAACTGTTATCTTGCAACCTAGCACAGAGTAAAGTTTCATGTTTCGGAAAATCTTGAGTGCCAGTCTGGAACAGCTGTAGCGTGCAGTGGAGGTGAGCGCTGGGGTCAGTGGAACAAAAGCTCCACCCTTAGACTCACACAGCCAAGGTGAAATGGATACCTGTGTGCCAGGTGGAATGTTGACCCGAGCTTAGCTTGAGCATTTCCAACAGATTTCTATCTGCATGACTCCCTCTTGTTTTGCAGCAGAAGCAGCAGCTTTATTAGGCGCAGACTGGGGAGAAATGAAATGTGTGTTCAAGTGTAAAGGAACCGAAGGGCAGGACAGGAAGGGAGGCTCCAGGGGACTGAGGAAGATGGGATTCCAGGCATTCCCTTATAGTAAAGGACAAGTTTTAGGTTAATTATTTGAAAAGCAGAAATTTTTATTTTAGGAAATTATAAATCAGAGGTGCATACATAGATGGAGGAGAAAATTGGGTCCTCCACATTTCTAATTACAAACTGGGCTACATTTCAGCACAGAAACTATTTTTAATAGCGGATATTTCTGCACTTAAAGCACAAAACGCACAATTGCGCATCATCAGGAAAGACCTGTTTTACGCCTTGCATTTATTTAACTGAGAGAAACACAAGATAACTGCGCTGTATATTCCAAATATGAACAGTCCTTTTTTTCACGCCCAAATGGAAGTCGGGTATTAAAAGTTTCTAGCGCCAGGAGGAAGCGTTACCTTGTATGTGCTGGTTGACCACACTCTCCAGCCGATCCAGCCTCTCCATGATCCGGACAGTGTCTCCTCCTTTGTCGCCTTCCAACTTTCTCTCCGGTACAGGCGCGGGCACCTTGATGTAGATATTGGCGATGTAATTAGTGACCCATCCGACATAGAGCAGGCAGACGATGTTGGTCATGCCGCTCAGGATCACGCATGTGGAGACCAAAGTTTTGGTTTTCCTGGTGCAAGCCATGCCGACATGCCTCCATCCACTGCCCGCACTATCCCGCTGAACAGAAGGACAAAGGTAGCCCGAAGTTACTGGAAATGACTCTGCAGCGACGTGAGATCCACAAGCGCAAAAGCGTCGCTCGGAACGCGCCGCGCGTCTGTTCAGTGCTCGGGGAAAGAGAGCTAAATGCGCATGGCTGCTGTCAAATATCTACAAGTGAAGGTTCCCTTTCTCGGTCCATGGCAACCCTCCGTCGGCTCCGGTTGCATCTGAGGGCTGTGTGATCAGGAGACACGCCGAGCATCCTGCTCCAGCCAATGGGAAGGATGGAGAGGACTGACAGCCGTCCTCGCAACGCACTGATTCACCGTGAAAGCGGATCTCCTCCGGACCGTCTCCGCACACCCGGATCGAGTGTCGGCACCAGGGCGCACATCTGCGTCCGCGCGGCTTCGCGACCTGCGCTCAGTTACACAGGAGCAGAGACGCCTCCAGAGTGGATGCTGGGAATATTTGTTTGCTCTGAGCACAGAGAGAAAGAGTGTGTGTGGGAGACAAGAAAGGTGCGGTGGGGTCAGGTCTGGCCCCGGTCCAGGTCGGTGTGGGACTCAGGACTCTGAGGCCACCGAGGGGCAAGCCTGCAGACACAGCACCTTCACATTTAGGAAATAATTACTGTTGCAAACTTGACTGTCCTCCTGTTTGCACGTTTCTGCAGCCGAGGGGGAGAATTGTGTTGCATGCAGCAGTAACTTGCAGCCCGATCCTGCAGATTTTCTGTTTAAATCAGTTAACAGTTTCAGGTCCAACAGGGCATCAGCTGAAGGGCCTTCCACGGGAAATAAACCTGACAATAACAGACCAGCGACATTTGACAAACAGAATAAAACCTGTTGGTTTCCATCGTGTTACTTCCAGATAATCGCAGCATGTTTTTGAAACTCTGCTGTTTACGGTAAAAAACCTGTGATTTCAGAGCAAAGTTTTCACTTTCTCTGTATTCTTGTGGCAAACTCTTTATCACAGCGTTTTGCTGGAGACATTAAACTACGTAAATTGTGTTGACAGCTTTGGAATTAGACTTCCATGTATGAAAGAAAAACAATTCTCAGCTCTATTTTCAGCCTTCACTCCCCCGTCTTATTTTCTTCAGTGTAATTTGTCAGTCAGTCAGTGTCACAGAGTCTTCGTCCCACACAAATCCGCGGCTTTTTTCCTGCCAGTGAGATTATCTACACACCGTTCATCCATCTGAAAGTCGTGGTGGTGTTTTGGGTTCATAAACAGCAGGATTATGCTGTTCAATAGATCCGTTATGGTCCCACTGAGCTCCATTGTTTGTCCAACTGAAATATTTATAGGAAAAAAAGCTCATCAGAAAAAGGGAATATTTACGATGAAATCAAATTAGTACATCCGGACAACATAAAGCTATCTTCGGGGTTGCCTTGGTAACAACAGTATTGTATCCAGGTATGTGCTGAACCTGTCAAAGTGGAGGAAAGCAAATGGTAGGAAAGGAAAGGAAAGGAAAGGAAAGGAAAGGAAAGGAAAGGAAAGGAAAGGAAAGGAAAGGAAAGGCACTGCCTTGATGTGTTCTGGAGTTTTTGCTCTTCAGTAAATCCAGTACCTCTCACACTGTGGACCTTTAAGTTGCAAATATTAGATCGAGGGCCTTTAGCGTGAGTATTTGAACCTTTTTTCCTGTGCTAAATGTTTGAAGCGAGGACCCTCAAATGGAGACATCTGAGAATCTCCTCTAGCTGAAAGAAAGGAACGCGGTCAAAGTGGACTGAAATAATGATGAGACAATGATACGCCGGCTCTCTGCAGGCAGTCACGGAGACTGAAGGATGAGCCTGCTCTCGGACTGATGATGATGATGAGCGTGACCAGCAGGCCGTTTCAGCTCCGCTGCGCTGGCGGTGGTCTTCCTCCGTGTTTCGAGGACGTCGCTGAAGCTCGTCCTTGTCAGAACAATCGCAGGATGTCTCTGTAAAAAGTCTGGCCGAGGCGACAACCTCAAAGCGCCGCGCACATTTATTTGACGTGAAGTAAACACCCGTGTTGGATCGTGCATCTGTAGTTCTTTTACACCAGATCCTGAGCCTCACAGGCACTTTGAGGTTGGTGTGAGGGGCCCTTCCTCCTCCTGAACGGTCCCCACGGGCGAGCAGCTGTCACGTTTCCTCCGAATGAGCCGCCTTCATGTGGGCTGATTAATTGGAGTGTGTGAGGGGGTGATTCTGTAATCATTGGTGCGAGGTCGCCGAGACAAAGAGACCTCAACTGTAATCTGCTCACATGTTAAGACAGGGGCCATTAATCAGGAAACCACACGTGTGACGTGGAAGCATCGGGCCCCGACAACACAGCAGGTGAGTAAATAATCGCTTTAACCTTATCAATGCCTCTCAATTATTATTTAGAGCTACAGAGAGTTTTCTTGGGGAATGAACTGGTGGTTCCCGTAAGACAAAGACTCACTTTCACCTAACAGAAAATAGTTGGGAAAAAATTAAGAAATAAATAAATACACACTGCCACATTAGCGGATTCAGAATTACACAAAACTTTTTAAACCTTTATGTTTGGCGAGTAAGTGTTTAAGTCATCTTCTGACTAAAACTACTTTTTTTTTTTTTAACTTTTTTGAGGTTTTGTTTCGAGGAGAGCATACAGGAAGTCCAAACGGGCCCTCCCACCACAGCAACCTTCTGCTGTCCTCTGCAGAACCTTCGGCTTCCTCTTTCCATGAGTTATTGCCCATTTGCGTGTCCTGGCCTCACACTTTCCATCACTGTACAAACTTCATGCCAGAAATGTTGTCATCCTGCTTCTCTCCTAAAGTTCTGACCAATCACACAAAGGTTCTCAATAGACTGGGGTAATTATTGAGGGGGTTTTCTCTGCGGGGTACCAGGGTATCTAAAATAGAAGTAATTACAGTCTTGTCTCACAGCCCAGTTGTGCGTTGACTGAATGTGTCCTGCATCGTCGTTGCGTTTCATGCGTGTTAGTGTGCGTATTAGATTGATTGGGTTTGATTTTTGCTCAGGCAGTTCTGAATTAGATTAGAAGAACTCATTAACTATCTGGGGGGGTTGTAATTACTGTTGTGATTGCACATTCAGTGTGAATCGCCTGTCTGGAGTGAGACATACGGTGTTTTGGGGGGAGTTTTTTGCCCTCTTTTATTAATTTTTGTGGGCGACTTTCGCAATTATCTGTAACAATATCTGCTGATTTTATTGCAGAAAATACTTTTGTTTACCCTTTACGCACGAACGCTCTGGCATAAAAATCCCCGGGAGGTCTGATGACAGGAGAATGTCATTCTCAGTCTTGATTTGAGCTGACTTGACTTGAGTCACATGTACACAACAGAATAACACACATACAGAATTATCGACATCAGCATTACTGCCGTGTTTGTGTCTTTCAACAGCTTCCAGTCTTGTCTCTTGTTGTAGTGATTGTAGGACAGATAACTACAGAAAAACCAGGACTGCTGAATGTGGGCTGGGTCACAGAGTACAAGCACCTGTAACACAGTGACCGTCTGATTTTAATAATTAATCCAGCGCATCATCTACAGGTACTTGGAGTCTAATGTTCTCTCTGGGTTTCACCATTTTTGCAGAGCTTCACTGTCCTACCTGAGTGTGATCGGAAAGATCTTGAAGGGCTGACATTTTCTCTCTCGTGAGACACTTGCGATGTCAAGCATCTATAAATAAACTCTCACAGTCTCACATCAGGATGTCGAGTTTTTGCCGCTGCTTGATGTGACAGACAGGTTCTGAAGACAAATTGTTCAGAACACAGACAGGAAACAGGCTGCAACCTGACACATGCGTTCAAAGTTTCCTCTTCAGAAGGGAATCCTGTGCTTTCAGGGACCACACTGAGTGCATCCAGTACAGAATTCTTATAGATTTATTGATTTAAAATGTAACTTCTACATGCTAAAGCATTAACTCCCTGTTTTCACTTTTATTGCACTACAGCCACATCTCCATTGTTAGATGTTGACACTGCTCAGCCAAAGAATAGAAATGATTCGAATGTTCAGATGAGGACCTGGTGATTATACTGGTGTTTAAAGCCTCTACAGGCAGGTTTCTGTAGAGCTTAACGATGCATCAGCGCGGAGGCTGGCCTTTTCCCAACCGCAGACAGCAGCTCGTTCTCAATTAGCACCGCTTTATATTGAAATTAAGCGCTTTCATTCACAACCTGAATGGACAAAAAAAAAAAAGGAAAAGCATGCCCAGGCCAGCTGCTGAACTGGTAAGGAATTATAGAGCAAATAAGTGAGGAAAAGGATTAAAATGCACCGAAATGGGTTCGCAGCAGTGGGACCATTTTTGAATTTTTCGAATGGGTGGCCATAACGATTAAGATACTCGAGGTTTTTTTTTGTTGTTGTTGTTTTTTTAATGGAATTAATCAGGCGGTGGGAGGAGGATCAAGAGGAAGCAGCCAAGTTTTTCTGAATATTTAAGCAAAAATTCCATGCAGAAAAATCCACCACGGGCTTCCAGAGGAAATGATGTCTGCATACTCTGCTCGTTGTTATAGTAATTAAATTAAAGAGTGAGAGTGGGGTAAAAGGACAGAGATGGAATCATCAGCACCTGCACCATATTCATGAGACATCGGTTAGTCAAGCATAACTGATGCCTCATTTATTTGCTAAACCGAACTGAATAACTATGACAATGAGGAACAGCAGGTATCAGGACTTGCAAACACGCTGTAGATACAAGAACAAACCTCCTGAACACTCTGCAGCCCCAGGAAGACTTACAAAAGAGACTGGGTATAGAACTTTTTCACTTAATGCACTAAATAAAATAATTCCCAATGTGTTTTAGTCTAACATTAAAAAAGAGGTCAGCAAACATTTAAAAGCAAAAAACTCTTAAATAACATTTTAACTCCAATTCTTTAAGATAAAGAAAAGTAGTATGAAGAAAGCCTAATATGTGCAGCGCAACAAGACAGAAAATCATCCAGCAAATCCACTTATCACTATGTAAAGGATGTCAGCTGTGATGTGTATTTGCTGTGAGTGACTGACTTTGTAATGAGTTCATCCAAGAATGGTGCAGTAACAAACTTTCCTCTTTTCTCTTGCATGCTGTGTCACAAAGAGACATTTGTTAAATAAACTCTAAGACATAATTAAATGATGCAGTTCATGCTGGAACAAACGCTACTGAAGAAGATAACAAATCGTGTCAGAAATGAAAAAGTGGCAGCCTTTTTCAGAATCTGCTGATCAAATGATCTCTTTCAGCTATGGCAAGGTTTCCGAGCCCAATAAAAAGTTAATATCCAGCTGTTTTTTATTTATTACCATGCTGTGAGAATCTGTGCCATGGACTGATTGTCTCTGCCTCACACGGACTTGTTTGTCAGCTTTTTTTTTCCCCCCCTAAACTAAATTGCACCCCTGGGATAAATGAAGTCGTCTGAAGTCGGGTGTCAGTTTTCTGTTTGAAAATGTCGTGTTGCTGGCAGAGGAAGATGGGCTGACAGGCAACAGCCACTGATATAATCACTCATTGCAACAAATCAGAGTGTAGATCAGCAGATCATGTATTATTATGTTATGTATTATTAACACTGAACAGCAAGGCAGGACAATGAGATGTCACCGCTGTCCGTCAGAGCCACAAAAAGAAGATTTCGAAAATTTAGACACCCTGAAAATTTGATTTTGGAGTAAACAACAATAAAAATTGGACTGGACTTCACTGGAAACTATTCTGCTTTTGGCTAGAGGCACTGGTGGGAAACCTTGTAAAATTGTCTTTTATTTAAATTCACTGGCAAAAATGATATTCTGATGCTTTAAAGGAAAAATATTGTATTTTACCAACACTTTTGTAATGTCACAATGTCACAATTTATTTTAAAAGATTATATTAAGCCAAACATTAAAGACATGCATGTTAAAATAAGGAGCTTTAATTGGATTGTTACTGTAGCCTAAACTCTGCGTGACTCTGACTTCAGGGATATTTTACAATTGACACAACAAAAAGGGGTTTAACCCCGAACCAACACGTGAGCATCTACAAACCTCGTAAACGCGAGCACGCATGGGGCTGGATTAAGACTTATAGATTTGATGGAAAAGATGCATTTAGATGTGGCTGCACCCTGCATGCCCTGGCGCTGTAAAGTGGTCTCCGATGTACAGTCGGCGCTTCACTTTCATACATCAGTAGAATCTGATTAACACTTCAAAGGAAAGCAGCAAGGGAAAAGTAGAAAAAAAGTTGGGAGAAGGAAGGAAGAAGGAAAGTGAAACAGAACCAGGGGCCCCCTGGCTTAGTTTTGATTTGATTTTCATTACGCAAGTGGACATAAAAGTGAAATAAATTATAGTGTGAATCTTTGTTCCCTGAGGTCACAGCAGGTGATGTGTCGCCTGTCGCCAGGATGAGCCAGAGAGCTCACCGTGCTCGGCTGGTGAGAGTTACAGATCCCGGCACGGCTTTGATTAGGGACCAGCCTTCCTGCTTCATCACACATCCCGTCTTCTGCTGCTGCTGGAGGGAGGAACCGAGTCGCTCACCTTTGCCTCTGCCGGATTTGTAATCTGAGATCACGCTGCCTCCCACTGTTAATCAGAACAGTAAAGTGCCCTCTTTGTTGATGGAAAACACCCCACACTGAGCTCAGACATGATGAAGAGCTGCCTGGCTACACCTAAAATAGTTCACTTCAGGTGCCGAAAATAGCAGGAATAATTTATTTGAATTAAACTGCATCTGCTAGCACACACTCACCCACCACACGCTGCTGTCCCTGGAGGTTTTGATGCTGTGCGCTGTTGGGTAATATCAACATGAATAATTTAATCATGCATTCTTTATTGTGCTTTTTCAACAATTCCCTGATGATCACACCAGGGAAAAATCATGTCTCATTACAAGGGAAGGCATCAGGACCAGTTTTCGGTATTTTGTAGGTTGTTGACCTCGACATTTCCTGAATATTAGAGGCTACAGAAAATGGTGCTGCACTATAAATCACAGAGCGACTGGAAAGTCCTTAAAGGAATTTTTATAGTCAGATGTTAATTCATTAACAGGCCTGCAAAATAAGGTCAACCATTCATCCACAGAGGAACACTATGGTTCCCATAAGCTGGCTGACTGTAGCCATCAGCTCGGGCTCACATTTACTTCTATAGAAACACAATTGATCATAAAAGGTCATTTTTAGAGCTTATTTGCAGTGAAAATTTAATTGACAAATACCTAGCACACAGGAGGGAGCGGGGCAGCAAACCATCTTTAGCTGCAGTATATGTGAGGCAAGCAATGAGTTGTCTACTTTACACGTTTGCAGAAAGCATTCATCACATTTACTGTTCTGTTTTGAATTCATGATTATGGTTGAAACACAAAGTCAACAGCAGCTTTTAATCAGTTAGATCCTTCATTTGTCTCAATTACCAGGTTTTATAGGAGAGAAACAAACCTTCCTCCCTGTGGACGCATTAGTTTGATCCATAGGGTTATACTCTCATGTCCTAATTCATATCCACACGAGTTTGCAGTTTCACAGAAAACATCATAATTCAGTCATCTAAATTAACTGTTAGAGCTTAAATCGAACCATTAAAATGCTTGATTGTGCTGTAGCTGAACTGGTGTCCACCCCCTCCCCACACACACACACACACACACACACACCTAGATGAAATCTGGAGTCTCCAATCAACCTAATGTGGGAGGAAAGAACATCAAAACTCCACATCTGCATTAGGAGTTCATTTGCCAGGCTGCCAAAACCATGAAATGTCCTGTTGACGAACATCTGATATCAGGAAAAACATGCTGCCACTGTGCTGAGATGCTCAGTAAAATCTCTGTTGAAAATTCTTAAAGGCCATTAATAAATTCGATTTTTTATTAACTAGAGATAAACATGAGATAAAAAAAAAGGGCATCATTTTCTAAACCGCTATTTTGACTTTTTGATGAACTACTGTAGCTTCCAAAATTGCAAACATCTAAAATATTCCTGACTGACTATCCCAATCCAATGCAGGTATTGTTCAAGTTTCAAAAAGACTAAGGTTGTGATCTCAACTTTTATTTGAGCCCTCACAGTAGTCAAACGAAAGATGGTTCCTCGTTGAAGGACGGAAAATCAAATCTAGCAAAAACACAACAGAAATGGCAGTTTAGAGGCACCACGTGCAGTTAATGTCTCCCACCAAAGTAATTGACATTGTCCTTGAGGCATTTGGGCCAATAAGATCAAATTGACTCCCTCAAACAACGACACGCAGTGGAAAAGCCTGTTTACAAATGGGATGCCAGGGTGCCTCCTGCTATATGGGCTAAATAATGGCCGCTTCCTCGGGGCTCCCTGTTGTGCCAGTATGGGGTTACTGTGGGTTTTTTGCACATCTTGAGCGTGTTCAGTAGCATCATTAGTGAAACACACAACCCACAGAATGACTCTGTTTACCAGCTCAACCTTGATAAAAGCTGTTTGTCTTTGCTCCCTCTGATCAGACAGCTAATGACCTTTGCAGGAGTCTGGGACACTTTGCTGCTGAGCAAAGTGAAAGTTCTTACTTTCCTGGCACCAATCGATGAAATCCCTAAAGTTGGTGGCTCTGTCTTTCATTGGAGGAAAGTGGTAGTGACTACACATAAACATTTCATCTGAGTTCCCTTTGTGATATCTGCTAATGGGATTTTAAAGATGAAGCTCTGGAACCAAAGCTGGCCTTATTAAGGCACCGTGCGAGGTTAAACTCTCTAATGTGCAACAATGCCACCAAAGATTACGAACATGCTGCGTGCACTGCTTGGAGACCAGGTAAATTAGTTTTACTCTTCATGAGCTTTCTCAAGGTTTCTCAGTTTTTGGTTTGGTGGGATGTGCAATCCAGCAACAACCCCACAGGTTCCAGTATCTATTATTTAAACAAGAAAAGCCTGATTCAAAGTCGACCTATTAGCATTGCAGGAAACCAACTTTGTGTTTAAAATTCCCAGTTTGACAAAACATCAGAATTGATCTCAACTGTTTCCTCATACAAGCACCAAAACACACAACACATGATTATTCCTTTATGTTCTTTTGCGGATGGTTGGTTCCGAGGCTGCATACATTAATCAGATTTACAGTCTGTCAGCACACGTATGAAAATTACTGGAGGATGACCTTGACGTGTACTTCTTATCAAACTAATTAATCCATCCCGGCCCATAAATCTGCTTGTCCCTCTCCCAGTATGGAGACAGATGTGGAGGATAGAGGGCAATCTGTTATGTTCTTGTGTCGCTGCCGACACAAACGGCCGATGTTGGGAGGATACAGAAAGTCTTTGTGCAGCAACCTTTAACATACACTGGGAGGTGATTGCATATCGATTTTTACTGTGGCATATACTATCAAACAGATGGAGTGATTTTTTAACTAAATTAAGCTATGCATCACACAGATATATCAATATGTTCCCACAAAATTACACGCAGCAAGAAGCTTCTCTCCTGCATATGTCAAAGTGTCCTTGGTTACCACTGTGAGCCCAGATGAACTGAACAACATTGATCATCTCATAAAGGAAGCAAAGTTATGGCACATGACGCTGTTTCGGGAACCACGGCAGAAGTGAAAGACATTCAATCCTCCTCTTTCTTTTTAATGGACCGGTGTCCTGTGTTTGACCTGCAGGTGTCCTGTCCAGAAGTGGACCCCTCTGAACTGTACGGCCTCTCTCACCTGGCTGCATCTGTCCTTAATCCCCTAAGTGTGGAGCATTAAAGCTCAGCCCCTCCACAAAAGATGTCCTTTCAGCTCTGTGCAGGGTGGCCGTGCTGGGGCTGGGATGGGATTTTCAAAGTGAGAATGTTTTTGACCAAAGTCAAACATTGTTATCACCTCACGCAGACAGTCTATTCGGACAGTCTATTCCGTCCACTAAGCGGACAGTCTATTCTGTCTTGTGGGGGGACGACTCTGATAGTGTTAGTTAGAGGTTTTTATTATATTTTCTATTACCAGTTACTATCAAGAGCAGTTTGGAGTTGAAAGAGACTAAACTGCTCATTTATCTTGGCACTGTGATGCTTCTGCTGCTGCTGCTGCTGTGGCAAATAAACAGAAAACAGAAAGTTTGCATGCTTGATTGGAGAGCAGCCATCAGAAGATGCGGAGGAGTAATAAAAGATAATATGAGACTGACGTTTTGTGATTTCTTGGGTTCATTAAAGGTAATCTGGTTGTGGAATATAAATGGCAACTGCAGCTCATAAAACCATTTTCTATAAAACCTATGAGCTTAGCCAGACTGAATTGTGTGTTTTCTGACAGCATCTGGTTGATGGTGCAAAGCTGCAGCGTCCAAGTATTTACAGCTGACACATTTCTGCTACACCAACAACTTTGACCAGCTTTGGCATCTCCGGCTGCTGGAAATGTCTTACTGTGATAAAGTTAAATGGAATCTTTCTGCGCTGCACCCACTGTTCCTGAAGCACAATGAGCCACAGGTCCGCACTTTACAAACCCCCCAGCTGATATCCTGCAAAAGGCTTCAGCGCAGCTTTTGGATGATTTATATCTTCTTCATCCAATCAGCGGTGTCAGCGCGCTGGTTCTGTAGGTTCAGCAGAGCGTTGATTGCTCCGTGCTTTCTACATATTTACAATCATTTTTTATTCCCCCGAGAAATGCTGCGTGTTGGGTTTTTTTTTTTTTTTACCTACAGCAAATTGACGAATGCACAAATAATCCCCAGCTGTTTCTTCCTGTTTTGTATCCTCCAGGCATCAAACAGACTATAGTCACGGTGCTGTTTACACGTGTTCTTGTTTACATTAGCTCAATCAGCGAAAAATATCAAGGCTCGGCCGTGCATACCCCCTGTGTATTTCCTACAAGCCTCCATTCATTACATGGTACTGTCTATGACAGTACTATCACATATTTCCCTTGGCCCTAAACCACTGAAAGGTTGATTTTGAAATTAATTTTGCAGTCCCTGATCTCAATGTACAACATTCTGGGATGTAATGACATTTAGCGCAGTTTAACAGGATAAAACCAGATATTACACCAACTCGTGCTCTTTTCACGTTAAAATAACAATAGAGTATGTGGCTGCGTTTATCATGTCGCCAGGGCCTTCTGACATCGTCCCGTTATCCCACTTGGCCTGTTATAGTGGGTATTTTCATTTTTGTGATGTAGAAACAAAAACTGAGATAATCTAAGTAAAGATCGCCACAGGCCACTAATGCACATGCGATTCTGGCTCTATTCGCTCTCCTCTCTTTTCTAGATGTACTAGATGACATTTGGAAAAGGCTGAATTGAACTGATCATATTGTGCACCATCACTAATTAGAGACATTGCGGTGTGGTAGTCCTTTAGAAAAAGCAAAAGACAAATCCTGAGCTCCACATTCCTTAAATGGAACGATTCTGTTTAATCTAGATGTGCTTTATAGGCTTTACTGGCGGTAAAACTGGTTACATGTATCAGTGCACACTGGGAGAAATGAATTTCGCAGGACACTGTTTTGCAGATTCGGGATGGAAAATAAAGCAAAAAGCTGTTTCACACATCACAGGGAGCTCGCAGCTTTCAGCATGAGAATGACGTCTGAGCCTCTCCACAGCGTTTGGACACCGGGAAGCCCCAACACTGAGGAATGAAAGGCTTTACTTTATCAATAAAGATACTCTCCCCTGCATTAACAAGAGGGCCTACTGAGGCGGGACGTTCCACCTTCAATGCAAAGACAGTTCATTCTTTTGCTTAATTGCATTCAGACGCTATTGTTCACGTCTTAACTGGCAGCTTTCTCTTCCTAATAATACATTTTTACTCGCCCTTAATTGGCTCCCTAAATGTCACCGCTGGTTTTTGTTCTTCCTGATAAATTAATTAATTAAAGAAATTGTGTGGGAATCCTATATAGTTCTCTTTGTTCGGAATAACTTTTCTGTGGTGGTTTGATGAGGAAGCAATCAATGTTCACCAAAAATTTTTAACCTAAGGGCCATTTTTGCGTTGTTGTTGTTGCTGTATTGTTAAAGATTCAAAACTTGCACCTGAAGATTCTTACAAATGACTGCAGAGTCATATTAAATAGCTCATCTAAATTCAAGTCCCTGGATGAAAGAGAGGGTTTTCTTTCAAGTGTTTCCAAAGTTTTGTTGAAGCAGAAATTATTCCAGGAAAAAGTCAAGCCATCAAACTAGCATCAGTTACTGAGAGCAAATGTTGGAAGAGCATTACTCATCCACGCGAGCACATTACAGTCAGTAATTTACTGTTTGCTCCTTGTTTTGCAAATTCATAGGTAGGTTTTGAAAAAGCACGAAGTTGTGGCAAAAATCCCACATTCGTCCCTGTAGCATCACTCTAGCTTCTCACTGGGATATATTGCTTAATTAGGGAGCGTCTGTAGGCTTCTTTTCCCAATGCATTATGAGATACTTTAGGTGCACTAAATAAGGTACACGCAATCTTCATATAACACTCAGACACCCCTGGCCAACTAGCACACACCCCAGTTAGTGCACTAAAGGGAAGGGTTTAAATATAATTAATAATTTACCAATTTAACTTTCTGTGGTCTCTTTGTTATGATAATCTTTACAGACGTCTCGGGCCAAAGAATAGTCTTAGCTGGGGAAAACACGTGCACACAAATGCAGCACCTGCTCTGGTCCGTTAGACAAAACTGTGTAAGGATCATGATTTTTTTTTAATTTTCACAAATTTTTCAAGCCACCAGCACAATCTGGAATCTGACTTTCTCTCATCACTCCTGTTGCTCATCAAGGGTGAGGCGGCGATGTTTTCTTCCTCAGCAGCTCACCATCAAAGGAAATATTTAAATAATATTTGATAAAGACCCTTGGACAAAAAAGTCCTTATTTTTTCTCAGAGGCTCTAAAAGGAGCTTCTGAGGTCAGAAAGGAGATTGAGTCTGAGTGCTGCTGATCAGGACTCATGAACACCTGCTCCATGCCTCTCTCTGCAGCGTGTTAGTGCAACACTATTATCAAGGGTCCAGGTCTGATTTGGAGAATGGTTCGGGCGTGCATTTGCACAAATAGGTCAAACTGCAGGCACACCGCTCCACGGTACACAATACACGGAGGAAAACACCTCTTTTTTAACAAGCACACGGAGTCTGAGACAGAAACCCTGACGTACCGAGAGGTAAAATCCCACCAAAAGCACAAAAAAGGTTATATCAAAGGTTATTGGTTATATTAAAGACAATAAAACATGATTGTGATGTCACATAATAAACAATGGATAGAACTGTGTTTTATGTGTGTTTCCATTCCAGGGAACGCTTGTTAAATCAAACAGTAGCGACAGAGAATCTCCTCTTTGTAAGTCGCCTCGGCCTAATCTAAATTTTACAACTTGGGTCTTTGCTTTCATGTGTTTTACCACTGGAAGATAATACATCAGGCATTCTGCGTGTTTCTCCCAGCGCCCTCTGATATTTCAGTCTGATGCGATGTAATCTTCATGCAATCTGGTCGCTGCAACAGAGGATGGATTCTGTCTCCCCTCATTAATTAGTTTACTTTGAGTTTGTAACTCTGGCAGCTCATGAAAAGCAGGGTCCGTATTAACATATTTTCACAGTAATTAGAGCCTCGTAAGCAGGGCGAATCTGTTAGACAGTATTAATGTAGCAAATCTTGTCCTAAGATAATCTACACATCCATCTGCATTCATGATAACTTTATTGATATTATTTTTTAGCAGGTTAGGTTTTTCTTAGAATGTTTAAATACAAATTCCACCTCTGGATGGCTGGTGGTGAAGGTATTCTTCCTTCTGGTACTGGAAATATGGCTGGACAGGAGCCAAAAAACAAATTCAAGTTCGCCTGTATCTGTGGAGCAAACCTGGAGTTCTCAGTGCAGTCAGTGGCTGCTTATACCTGCAGGTAAAAACAGCTAAACTTTATTTTAAAACCTTTGTTTGGGTAAAAAATCTTGCTAAAATTGACTTGGTTGACCCCTAACCTCTTCTGCAGCGCCCCCTTTTTGTATAAAAGCATATTTTTACCTTTACCTTTTACCCTTTAAACCAAAACCTTAATGTTGACCTGAAATATAATTGTTACCGCAAAGGTGTATTATCCCCCATCAAAATACTTCTCAAATTCTATTTAGTAAAAGGAAATAAAAATAAATTGGTCCTCTTCTGAAATTGACGGCAAATTTCGCAACGCGGCGAAGAACAAGAACGCAAACGCAACGCAAGTTTTGGTTTGTTTGTTGGTTTTTGATTTTTGTTTGTTGATTTTTGGTTGTTTTAGGTTTGAGTTGGTTTGTTTGGTTTTAGGTTTTGAGGTTTTGAGGACAGACACACACAGAAACCGGCTGAGTGACACGTACCTGCAGCCCCGTCCGGGCTGAGACTTGAACCTGGGACTCCACGTTGGGAGCCGCTGTCTTAAACCACCAGACCATCTTCAGCGCTGAGAACAGAGGAGGAGGAGCGGAGACATCCACCTGGACCAGGTGGGCTGTAGCAGGAAGTGCTGAAGTCACCTGACCCGGAACAGGACGATCTGTTATCTTAAGGACCTTTAGTCTAATTTCATTGTCCTTCAGTCAGATGTTCAGGTCACTGGTGATTGAATATGTGTCTTCTGGTTCTCTCACTGAACAATTGATCAATTTTAGGGCAGAAAAATTTACAAAAGCTTTTTTTTTTTTTTTTTTTTTTTTTTTGTTAAATCTCTTTCTCCTTTGGTCAGTCAGTACACAATGTTCACCAATGTTTGGCACCTCAAATGTTTGCCACTCATAACACGGGTCCTGTCAAATATGTCTGGCCAACCAGGCTCTTTTTTTCATCCTACACGCTGGTTTTCTAGAACGTGGAGGTTTTTCTCTCTAAGTCCTGCTGCATCAGGATTCTCTGCGGATTCCAAATGGAGAAAACTTTCCTGTATAGCTCCGGTAATTCCGGCAATGCTTAGTCCGAGGGAGGTCTTTTCCTTCTTCTTTATGTCTTTTTTCATCTGCCATGATCAGGGGCGTCACACTCATTCAATGTCCTTGCGTCTCTTTGTCCCACTTTTAAAGATGCGTCATTTCAAACTCACTTTCCTTTGGTTTTCGAAGTCCACCACCTCCACAGACGTCACCTGCGACACCGTATCTGAAAGCCCATTGGCCCATTTGGATTGACTGAATGGTCATCCAGCCAATCAGAGATATTTAGCCAGCCCACCAGTCTCAGCCATTGGTCTTTGCCGTGACAGACCCGGAACTTACCTGTGCTGCGTGTGTGTGTGTGTGTGTGTGTGTGTGTGTGTGTGTGTGTGTGTGTGTGTGTGTGTGTGTGTGTGTGTGTGTGTGTGTGTGTGTGTGTGTGTGTGTGTGTGTGTGCGTGCAGCCGCCAGCTGTGGGCTCATTTCAGTCCGTTAGATTTATTTAGCAAAAATGAGCAGCAGCACAAATGTTATGGTTCAAAGGCTGTGGGTTGACATTTTTCATTTCCTACTGTAATTATCAAGGACAATTTTGCATTGTTTGTGCACTATTTGAAATGTGCCAAATTCAGTATTAGAGGGCACTTCAAATCAAATACTGCAGCACTCAGTTTACATGCCTAATTCATTTGGCAGGAGTAATTTGGTCTGGTCAAATTAAGCAATAAGACACCCATGGGACAAGAATTAATCTAAAGGGGGGTTATTGTGCATTTCAATAGTTTCTTCAGTAATAGGGTTTGTGCATGATGCAATGTACCTAATTTTCAATTGTGAAAATAATAAAACGTGTTTGTGAGGAAAAAGACAAATTGTTTTGCTGTGCATGTGCACCACCCTGTCATGTAAACCCCTCCCAGCTTCGCAGACCCTGTAGGGCCTCCAGATGCCACCAACATGCTCATGTTAAACTGAAGAGACACATTTAGAAGAAGGTGAGAGTGGCTGGAGTGACAGAGGGAGGAATGGAGGACATCTAAAGAAAGCCAGAGAAGCAGGAAACATCAGGACGGAGAAGGGCTGCGTTCGCTCCTGTCTACCAGAACCTTAATACCGACAAGGAGCAGAGCTGCCAAACCAGGCCAGGCTTAACGTGGCAGGTCCTGTCCTGAAGATCCTGGGCTCAGGATGTGGCTGGGAGGAGAAGGATTTACAGCACAAGCCCTCAAATTTAAACCGCTTGCACAGAAATATGTGTTGCATGAAGAACGATAACTCTCACCTGGATTAAAACCTCAACATAACCTGTGTGTATTTTTACTCTTTCCCTCCCCACACATTACTTTAATTCCTCTCTTGACTTTCTCCCCCTAGTTATGTTGGACCCGTTCATTATTATTAATATTATTATTATTATTATTATTATTATTGTTATTATTGTTATTGTTTATCTGCTGTTTAATATTTAATTTTGTCTGTTTCCATGCAGGGGCCACACGGCTGAGTGCAGCGGTTAGCACTGATTGCCTCACACGCAAGAAAATCGTGGGTTCGTCTCCGCAGCTGCTGCTCGGCCTGTTCTGTGTCGGAGTTTGCATGTTCTCCCTGTGTGTGCGAAATGGGTTCCCACCAGGTAAAAAAACTTCATCCCACAGTCCAAAAACATGCCAGGTTAATTGGAGACTTTAAATTGTCCATAGTGTGTGAATGTGTGAGTGAATGGTGTGTGTGCACTGCGATGGACTGGTGACCTGTCCAGGGTGTATCCCTGCCTTTTGCCCTAAGGTAGCTGGAGATGGGCACCAGCAGACCCCCGCAACACCACTGGGTATGAAGTGGGTAGGAGAATGAATGAATTTTTTCGTACACAGTAGGGCAAGTAGAATGTAGATTTAAAGTAGATTTTCGAATCTTGTGTAACAGTTGTGACATTTAAATTTAAGATTTAGAAAAAACGAAATAATATTTGCTGAGCCTGGTAAATGAGTAAAGCAAAGAACATTAAACTATTGTATCATCGTTCATTACTGAAAACTGTGTCCCTCTAGAAGAAAGTTTTTAACTCTTAAACTGTCTATTATTCCTCCCTCAACACACACACCCACACATACACACGCACACAAAGGCACGACGTGCGACTGTGACAGGTACAGAAAGGTGGTGGGACAGCTGGACGTCGACATAGGCAAGCTGAGCAATTCTGTCAAGTTTGTGAAGAACGGTAGGTGTGGAAGATATAACTTAAAGTACCGGTATTAAAAAATAAAGTTAA
>CAAE01014581.1:1678295-1691257 GCA_000180735.1 Tetraodon nigroviridis | reverse complement strand
GCAGGCTGCTGCCATGTGATGGAGTGCACTCGGCCTGCTGCAGAAGGGCCCTATTGATCCGAGACATACTTGGTGCCTTCCTGGATGTTTATAATCAATATGCAAATTGCCCGCAGCATTGATTCAATATTAATTCTCAATTAGCAAACTCTCTGGGGGTCTACGGGGTCAATACGGAACTGTTCAGAGCATGGGTTGCGCAAGTTGCAGGCATTGACGTTCCTCCGCCCAAGACAACTTACTTACTGTTTATTTAGCGCCTTGCTGTAAGTCTCGATTAAGGATGCAGATAATAGGCGGAGAGACAGATGGGCCTTTCAGCATCTCTGCAGCAGCCATTGCATAATCTGGATTTGGTTCTAAAGGGCTTACTTGTGTTTTTTCTTCCTGATTGTGTTTCATTTATTCTGTTGCTTGATTCTTGCTTTGACTTTTAATGCACTTTTTCCATCTGTTCCTTCCAGAAGGTCATTCGCTGCTGTTCTGTAACTCATTTGCATTTTTTTGGCATCTTTAAGAGGCAAATTCAGCATTGCTGCCGTCCAAATTTAAACTTGATGAAGAGTTTGTCGACGTCTGTCCAGGAATGTTTAGGTAGACATACTGTAGACACATCAACATGAACACGCTGGTATCTACCCAGAAAGCAAAATTCAATGGGAAATTTCTGCATGTAAGCAGAGAAAAGAATGCGGGACTTTCCCTGATATTCTAATGTGCAAAATCTTCCCCTGCTTAGAAAAAAGAAAGTCCAGTTTGAAAGATTTCAAACTTTCAGATAACTTTGCATCAATTTGGTTTGCTTTTTTTTTTTTTTTTCTTTGTTATCAACACAACTCTGGTTTTGTTCCTCCCAGCCTCTTTCCCTCAGAACCTAGTGAGATGGTAACATGCAGTTTGTGGTGATAATTATGTGACTATGGAGCTATGGAGTAACGTGCTTGTTGTATAACTGTTCATCGTGTTGTGTTTTAGAACCAGAAGAGCTACTGTGGCAGCTACAAAAAAGAACATCGAATTGCATTGCAATAACAAGTCCCAGCTTTTTTGGCTATAAAACACGATATCAACTGTCTTTTTCCCCCCCTTTAAATGTATTAAATTGGTTTAAAGTCACATTGCTATATTGGTGTGTCCAGGTTAATCGACAGTGGCACCTCAGATTGCTCCTTTATCTGGACCTTAAGTTTTTTGTGCATGCAATTGTAGAATGTCAGAAAAAGTCTTCTCCTTCTAAAATAAAAAACAGCCATGCAAAACAGAGCTGCAAAAAAAAGGAGATAAACCTGGCTGGTCTATTTGCTCCACTTTCCTCTTGATGCACTGCCTAAGGTAATTGCTTTAGGGATAACATTAATTACCACATTGCTCATTAATGGATGAAGCCTTTATTGGTTCCATTGATCAACAGGACCTGTTAGCAATCATGCTAAGCAATGGTGGATGTAACAAGCTTACATATTGGCATATCAATTAATGAAATCAATTCCTGTCCAGGGGGCCACACGGTGGTGCAGCGGTTAGCGCTGTTGCCTCACAGCAAGAAGGTCGTGGGTTCGCTTCCAGCTGCTGCCGGCCTTTCTGTGCGGAGTTTGCATGTTCTCCCCGTGTGTGCGTGGGTTCCCACCGGGTACTCCGGCTTCCTCCCACAGTCCAAAAACATGCAAGGTTAATTGGAGACTCTAAATTGTCCGTAGAGGATGAATGTGTGAGTGAATGGTGTGTGTGCCCTGCGATGGACTGGCGACCTGTCCAGGGTGGATCCCTGCCTTCGCCCTAAGAGAGCTGGAGATAGGCACCAGCAGACCCCCGCCACACCAGTGGGTATTAAGCGGGTAGGATAATGGATGGATGGATGTTTCTATGCAATCTTAGTCTGCCTGATTTTTTCTGAAAGACAGAATTCTTCACACGCGGGGAAATGCTGGAATGTTCTCTGCAGAGCTGCTCTGCATGTTAGGTGTCAGGACATGGATTTTGTGGTTGTTTTTTTTTAAATAAATTTTAGTCAATTAAAAAAAAATCATGAACATGAATTTTTACTGTTTTCCGTAGCTCAGCGTGAGAGTTGTGAATTATTAGCACAAAATATAACAAGTCACAGGTTTGACTCTAATTGAGTGATAAAGCGTTCCCAACTGGGATTTCACCATTTGGTTTAAAGTTATTTAATAATATTCTGCCTTGTACAAGACAAAACACAAGAATGGAATTACAAGAAACACGTCTGTTGTTACGTCTGCAACCGCCAGATGGCGGCTGAATTTAAAACAAAGAGAAGGTGGGGAAGGAGCTTGGGGCTGCCGCAAAGATTACTGTGTGTGTGTGTGTGTGTGTGTGTGCGTGCAGCCGCCAGCTGTGGCTACATCTCAGTCCGTTAGATTTATTTAGCAAAAATGAGCAGCAGCACAAATGTTATGTCTCAAAGGCTGTGGGTTGACATTTTTCATATCCTACTGTAATTATCAAGGACAATTTTGCATTGTTTGTGCACTATTTGAAATGTGCCAAATTCAGTATTAGAGGGCACTTCAAATCAAATACTGCAGCACTCAGTTTACATGCCTAATTCATTTGGCAGGAGTAATTTGGTCTGGTCAAATTAAGCAATAAGACACCCATGGGACAAGAATTAATCTAAAGGGGGGTTATTGTGCATTTCAATAGTTTCTTCAGTAATAGGGTTTGTGCATGATTCAATGTACCTAATTTTCAATTGTGAAAATAATAAAACGTGTTTGTGAGGAAAAAGACAAATTGTTTTGCTGTGCATGTGCACCACCCTGTCATGTAAACCCCTCCCAGCTTCGCAGACCCTGTAGGGCCCCCAGATGCCACCAACATGCTCATGTTAAACTGAAGAGACACATTTAGAAGAAGGTGAGAGTGGCTGGAGTGACAGAGGGAGGAATGGAGGACATCTAAAGAAAGCCAGAGAAGCAGGAAACATCAGGACGGAGAAGGGCTGCGTTCGCTCCTGTCTACCAGAACCTTAATACCGACAAGGAGCAGAGCTGCCAAACCAGGCCAGGCTTAACGTGGCAGGTCCTGTCCTGAAGATCCTGGGCTCAGGATGTGGCTGGGAGGAGAAGGATTTACAGCACAAGCCCTCAAATTTAAACCGCTTGCACAGAAATATGTGTTGCATGAAGAACGATAACTCTCACCTGGATTAAAACCTCAACATAACCTGTGTGTATTTTTACTCTTTCCCTCCCCACACATTACTTTAATTCCTCTCTTGACTTTCTCCCCCTAGTTATGTTGGACCCGTTCATTATTATTAATATTATTATTATTATTATTATTATTATTGTTATTGTTATTGTTTATCTGCTGTTTAATATTTAATTTTGTCTGTTTCTATGCAATCTTAGTCTGCCTGATTTTTTCTGAAAGACAGAATTCTTCACACGCGGGGAAATGCTGGAATGTTCTCTGCAGCGCTGCTCTGCATGTTAGGTGTCAGGACATGGATTTTGTGGTTGTTTTTTTTTAATAAATTTTAGTCAATTAAAAAAAAATAATGAAAATGAATTTTTAATGTTTTACGTAGATAAGAGTGAGAGTTGTGAATTATTAGAAAAAAATATAAAAAGTAAAAGGTTTGACTCTAATTGAGTGATAAAGAGTTAAAAAATGGGATTTAAAAATTTGGTTTAAAGTAATTTAATAATATTATGAATTGTAAAAGAAAAAAAAAAAGAATGGAATTAAAAGAAAAAAGTATGTTGTTAAGTATGAAAAAGAAAGATGGAGGATGAATTTAAAAAAAAGAGAAGGTGAAAAAAGGAGATGTGGGGATGATGAAGGAATAATATGATATGAATGATAATGAAAATGAAAAAGTAGGGGAAAATAAAAGGTGTGCCTGTCCCCAGCTTCTGACATGGTCATGAAGAGAGAACACGAGTGTGTGTGAACTGCTGAGGAAACAGGCTCACCTTTGTGTGGAAAACAGGCCGAGTTAATGCGAGTTTCCACCCGGAATTCCTCCGACACTGTAAATTCTCCTCTTTGAACTTTAACTACAGGCATTTCTTTTCTTTCAGGATTTAAAAACTGCAGAATATTTAAAACTAAGAAAGTTTACATTAGAATGCTAACATATTTGAAACAAGAAGGGCTTATTTTTTTTTATATTTTGCAGTGTGAGAGAAAGAGCACAGATAGACAGATAAACAGAGAGGCTGCTCCAAGGTTAGTGTTCCACCAGGGGTCGCTGTGACTGCTGGGAAAGAATCCTCAGAGCTTTAAACCTTTGATTTGTCGGTATAAAACAGTCAGATTTCCTCTCTGCTAGACCTCCAACCGCTACCACCTTGATGAAAACAAACCTTTGTGGACAAGTCAATGCATGGTTTTCCAGAGATAACAGTGGCTTTACGTTCCGAACCGTCAGCACGGTCAACGGCGCTCACATTTTCATCATGTAACCAATTTTAAGAGTACAATTTCAAACTCCAGACGCTTTTACAGCAGAATCTCTTGGTTGAGAGCTGACATTGCAAAATGAATTCACTCCAAACCTTAAGCTGATTAAATCATTTCACTGTTCATCAGTGGGACAAGAACATCTGCTTAACTGGTCTTTGCTGTCACAGCACCGCCAGAGCAAATCTTCAGAAGCTCAAGTGTGATCATCATTTTGGGAAATGCGAGCGTGTGCTTCCTGCAGCTGCTGCAAAACAGCATCATGTCAAAGGAAAGATTACAGACACACCGGAATAATGAGCCAGCCAGACCCAGCGCGACCTGCTTATTAACACAGTCTCATCAGAAGGCGAATGAGAAAAGAAAGAGCATTGAATCGTGAAAGTCCTGCGAAGATCATCTGGATAAAAAAAGAACCGACGATGATTATTCCTCATGTCAGGTAGACGCTGTAGACACACACTCTAGCGTCTTCTGTCAGTCGGGGTTTGCTGCTGCCTGGCGTCAGTCTGCTTTTGCTGTGTTCCTAATGAACCCTGTTCAGACCAGCTTTTCAATTCAGTTCGACTCAATTTGGACTCACTTCAGCTCAGCTTAATTTATTTAGCTTCCGTTCCGATCAAGATAGCCTTCAGGCTTACAGAAACCCAGAGCCTGACCTCCGTAGAGGCTACGGTGGAAGGAAAGACCGCCTCTAACAAGGAAAAACCATGACAATGGTTGTAATGGAATTGCTACAAATGTATTGGGAAACCTTTCAGTTTTGAAGGACTTGTTTCTCTCAAACATTATCGAGGAAATGAAACTATTGCATTTCTTTTTTCTGTTGGTGAAATTGAAAACCACCTTTTCTTCGAGACACGTTTGACCTGGGTAAAGCCCCCAAAATTGACCGTCTGTTTTCTTAAGGCAGCTAAAATTCACCATCGCGCATCAGCAACGGTGGTTAGAATCACAGGTCCTGGCTGTGACGCACCAGCAAAATCAGCATTACTCCGAAAACCCTGTCAGTGAATGCTTTTGACTGATTGTATCGAAATAACTGAAAACTTTATAAATCTCCATTAGAACCGCTTTGGGCGCGTCTTCTAGCAAAGGCGAGCAGAGAGGAGCCTGCGGTGCTCCTGGTGTGCAGTCCGGGACGCTGGAACAGATACCTGGAACCAGCTTCGCAGGATTAATGAACTTTTTGACAGACAGTATTTATGGAAGCCAGAGTCCTTCAGCCAGAGAAACGATAAATGAGGTTTCAGGCTGGTAAAGCAAAGTAAGAGAGGAGATTCTGGGCCGGCGCTCCGGGTGAATGATGAGAACGTTTAAACCCGCGCAGGACACTCGCGGGTTCTCTGAAATCATTGGTTTGTGAATCAGCGGCATTTACAGGAGCCTGGCTGTGTGTCAGCATCTCAAGTGTGGCGGCTCTTAGGTGAAAGCGGCTGCAGCGCAGGATTTTTAAACACCAACCCTCGTGGCTGACACATTTCGATGCGTCCAAATAGGGACAAAACAAAACAGGCCGCTGTAAAATAAGACCTCTCATTACCTGATGCCTGTTGTAGGCCAGCTTTACCAGCGTACAATTAAACTCAACTAGATCAACTAAAACTTTAAGCAATATCAGTATATATATGGCATTTCATGGAACACAAAGTGGTTTGTTATTCTCTTTGACTGTGAAGGAGCCACCGCAGTAGTTAGACCCTCTCTTCCATCTCCCTCTCATAACACCGCTTATTATCTGTTTTCTGTGCTCACCCAAGAGGATGAAGATGATTGGCGCTGCAGTCCTCGACACGTTGAATCACAGCCTCCCATGAGCCCTTTACTGTTTCCAGGGTTTTTCTTATTGCTTTGCAGTCACGAACCTTCAGCACATTTTATTTAAAATTCTGTCAGCAGAGAGAAGAGGTGTGGTTAGAGGTGTTAAAGATTGAGGACTGGACCAGCAGCTAAATGGACCACAGTGACATGTGCAGATGCATTTACAAGCTGCTAAATGTGGTGCAGCTGAGCAGCTAATTAGCTGTCACCCTGCTGCAAACTGACATCAGCTGATAATGCTCCACAGAGACAGCTTTTTCCTACTTTCTTTTTAGCACTTTAAACAAGTGAAGGTTGAAAGTTAGATAAGGAGACTTTGGGAGAGGTAATGGTGATCAGAGAGCTGTTGCAGTCAGTTCTCCGATGCTGGATCGGTTGGGTTGTGCAACCTTATTAGTCTCTATCAAAGTATTAACAAGGTATCCTGAAGACAACATTAATTATGCATTTCTAAAGTAAATGCTGTCTGAATTCTCCCCAAGAATCTTTTGGTACATCAGAACCATTGTAAAATTCACACAAGCTCCAAGTAAACAAGCTAAACCGTGACCATAATTAGCATAACTGCTGCAGAAATGCTCTGCAGATGACAATCATGTCTGTTCCTTCTCTTTGTGTGCAGCTAGGAGGAAAAAGAGACTTTGCTTGGTCTCTTCTTGGTAATTGCAGCAATCATTAACTGTCCCCTATAGAGGATTGTAGGCTACTCTTTTCCACCTTATCGTTCATGTCAGCAGCTGCTTTTGCAGTGCTCAGTCCCGCCTTCACCCCATTTACCAGCCTGCTGCTACCAACATGCGGTATTGTGCTCTGTCCTCGCAGAACCTGAAAATGTGTATTTCAGCAGTGTGGTGTGTTTGAGAAAAGGCCGCAGGCTGCAATTATTAAAATGCCTGGAATAAGAGAAAATAAAGAAAATTAGAAGGAATGATCAGAAAAGAGACACTGAGGCTGCATTGGTAGCTTCGGGTGGCTTTTACACTCGCTTTATTCAAATGAGTAAAAGGAACGGAACGGAACGGAACAGTGCAGTTTTTATATTCAGAAAACTTGTTCCAGTGGATTTGGATTGAGGACTGGGATTGGCTGTCACCTGGAAAAGCTTTAAAATGACACTGAGCACATCTCAGGGCCGTTCTGGGTTACTGTACATGATGTCGGTGGGTTGTTTGTTTTTTAAACACCTGCTGCTGTTGTCTGAAGCAGATAGCTCCAGACAGGCTTTGCTTCATTTGGATTTTTCCATTTCCACTCAGATTTCCTCACCCTAAGCTTTAAAGCTCTTGGTTTCACACCTCGCCTGCTCCAGGCTGAACTTCCGAGGGTGTCGGAATTGAGAAAGTGTGAGTCGCAGTTGATAAATGCCCCCTTGAATTCATTTTATTTTGAACATTTTATTGTTGATGTTACAGAGATGTGGAAACACCAGCGACACGTTGCCTCTCTATAATTCATTAAACTGGCCCACACAAAGGCTTCTGCAGTGTGCTATTGATGAGTATTTTTCTGCCCCAAGGCAGGAATAATGACTTTCCAAAGGTGAGACTGAGCTCTAGTAGAGCTTTTACAATTTTTAATACACTGCACACTCCATCATTCAGTTGTTAATTCATTTATTTTAATTTCTTTCCAGAAACAGCTTAAACCGGTGGGAAAAAAAAATCTACTATACCTCGTCTATGTTACATTCATGCCTGGAGGGCAGCAGTAGCTCAGACACCTTGTTGGAACTTGTGGAAATAAGGTTCTCTTTAATAGCAAAAAAAAAGTAGCTTCATTAAGCACGTTTTTGCTAGTATCTGTGGGAAGCTTAATTTCAGAGGCCAGGATGGTCTCCAACTACTAATTTTAAAATTAGAAACAACAAAAGAAGGTGTACATGTGCCAGGAGTGGTTTTATTCTGCTGCTCTTATTCTGTCATGGCAATATGTAATATTTGTTTGCAGTTAAATAACAAAAAAAGAATTCAACTGTAATTCAAATCACTGTGAAGAACAAGCAGTAGATACCAACCATCAGAACCATCAACACTTTACAAAAACGGCCTCATCCTGCCATAAAACCCCCTAATAAACACTTGAGCAAACCTGAACATTGTGTATTCTGGTCTTGTAAAGCCGTGAGTTTTAGGATATGATTTGAAAGTGAGAGTGCAGTGGGCTGTAAAGTGTGCCGGGGCAAATCATTCCATAATTCAATGGCAAACAAAAAGAACACGTTCTCCTCCCAGCGTATGCTTTGTTTAAGGCACACTGAGGAGTTGATGAGCTGACCTGAGACAGCGTGTGGGCGTGTAGGGTTACAGCAGCTCTGAGGGGTCGGGTAGGGCGAGGCCCCCGAGGGCCCCCGAGGGCCCCCATAGAGAAAGAAGATTTTTTACAAAGAATCCTTAAAATGCATGGAGTCAAGCTCAAATGTGGAAAACTTCGGCCTTATTTCCATATGGCTAGAAGAGGGAGCGACCTGCATGGGACTTTCACAATCTGAATACGATGCTATGCTTTCTAAGTCTGGAACCAAGAGGAAGAAAAGCTGTAAAAGCATCTTAAAAGTGGCCAAAAAAACCCTTGGGAGAACTGACATGAAAGAGAAGTGAAGGCTGATGTGGTGTCACCAAAGAGGGATCAGATTCTCATGGTTCACTTTATCAAAGGGCCAATCAAACCGGAACGTAAGAGAAAGCGTGTTAGCAGAGTTCAGGGGATAAAGTCATTTATGTCTCGGGCTGACCAGTAAAAATGAATAATTATCTGAAATTTCTAATAGTATTCAAATTTCACTAAATAATTCCAGATCCCAGCTATTGTAAGCTAGTATTAAAAAGCTAAAACAGAAAAATGTAGATTTATGGTTTCTGCAGTCCGTTTAATAAGTCCGCCATAATCACTCAGACCGCTAGAGGGCACCAGATAATTAAACATGTCCTATTACATGAAAAGTCTATTTCCAGAGAAGACGGGCTCATATGAAGAAATGTATTAAAGTAGTGCACCCTGCTGTTTGCCCACTCTAATAGTTATTTAATCTTCTTTTAACATAATAAAAAAAGAAGATGCAAATTCAAAATTGTTTTTGTTTTATCTCAGATGAACACTTCAAGTTCACTATCACCTGGTTGATATTTACCTAAACAGCTGATGTTCTGTTAGTCTGGCTGCTGAAGTTAAAACAGCATATTAACATCTGAAATTCAAAAAAAGGTTCTGTTGTTAAAATTCCACAAATACGTGTATATCACATAGGCAGGATGGGACTCAAAATGCCTGACAAACCTGAAACTGAGGTAACTCGACCTTTACATCAGCGTTTACCAGAGTGCCTGGAACAATGACTGACTATGTTTCGGCATATTACACCTACGCACCATCTTTAACTGGTGTGGCAGTGCTGGACCACAATAAACCAGTTTATTTTCCATTCTGAAGGCTGTTTGTTTGCTTCTAAAGACCGCAGCTTAGAAAACAGCCAGTGCCTTCCAGAATCCGAAGGAAAATAATTGTTTTTCTCCACACTGATGCTCCTGGAAGGTGTCTGCTTGAGTGAGGAAGATTCTGAACCCTAAATCAGACTATAACCTGATTTTACCTTAACACTGCTTATCTGTGCTAGCTCCGCTCATTCCTTTCTGATAGATTCATTCTGTTTTTGTTGGAGTGATGGCTCGCTGCACCTATATCCTCCCTCTGTGAAAAGCTGCTGTCGTGCAACAGAACCTCAACCCAACTCCAGCCCTGATTGCAGCCTCGAACAGTCAGTTCAATCTGTAATGTTTGCTTTCAGACTCATTGCAATGTTGCACGAGAATGAAACCAATAAAACTGTGTCCAGTACTGGAACTGTGAATCTGCTTTGTCACCTTTAGATTTCAGATGTCATGTGACTTCAAACCATGCGTGCATGCATGCAGATGAGTCTCCATATCCCAGGGTCTCCTCACCCTTTCCCTCACTTTGTCCTTTTTAGTATTCACCAGCTCATATTCTGCCTTTCACACAGGCAACAGAAGGTTCCCTGAGACTGTCTTGGTCAAACGTGTCTTTGGTTGTCCTGAAAACTCTTCCACTAAAGCAACCTTCCCTGTTCTCCTCTTTAAATATTCATTGGCGAGAAACCAGAAATCTCCATTTCTTTTTGAAAAGTGTGTCAAGACTTTCTGCAAGTAGAGGAAGCCCACATAGACATCAGACGTAGGCGTTTCATAAATCTGGATGTTCAAAATGCTCATGAGCTCATTTATGAGTCTGCTCTGTTCGTTGTGTCAACAGAACTCTGGTAACCAAACACTGTTACACAACTGAATCTGAGTTCAAATCAAATATTTTACAGTGTTTGTCAGAACTGGGATGCCTGGTCCTGTGGGTCAGCTTTGTGTTTGCTGCTCATCGATTAAGGCTGCAACTTTGCTGAAAAACTCCAGGCACGAGAGGCAGAGAAATCAATTACATTGTTTTCGAGCACTAAAAACAGTGATCACAGCTAATTACCGCCAGGAACTGTGTTGGTTTCTGTTGTGTTTCTGTGAATTTTGCTCTGGGCTCTGGAAAAAGATATGAAACACCAGCGTAAGCTTGGTTTTCCCTCGGGATTACAAAACTGGGTCATGATCTAGAACCCTGGACCGTCTACAGTTGCATCAGAACACTGGGAAGATTTGGGAATCAGTGGTGGATCAGACGAATTCCAGCATCATCTGCCGGTTTCTGTTAAGGTGGAGTAAAACTTCATCTAGGCATTTACTAATTCTTAGCATGTTTTAATTACATATTGTTTATCTCAATTAGTTTAAGTCCATGTGTAAATGAATATCTGTCATTAAGAGTCCACTAGGGACGTGTTTCCTGCTGACTTCATATGTTGGTTTATAGTGACCTCATGTGGACACAAGCTGCACCTTTACTCACAAATCATTATTATTATTATTATTTTTAATTATAAAAGACGTTGTTGTTGTTGTGTAGTATACGGCAAATACACCAGAGACATCATATGTGACCACTTAAGATTATAAGAGAGGAGTTTAGACATTGTTTTACTCAGGATGGGACGATGATGATGAGGAGGATGATGATGTTGAACTCACTGCTGACCACCCAGACCACCTGTGCCTGAAAACTCATGTGCTTGCTTCCCACTTGACACCGCGACCACCTGTGCCGGGTAGTCAGATGGTCATCACAAATGTGATAGATTGATGTGCCTCCACATAAAATGAAGCTGACAGGACTGTGGTGCGTCCAAGCACATCTGTTTTTATAGCGGAATTAAAAAAACAACAGACAGATTCAGACTGGCAGCGAGCAGGTCCAAGAGGCCTCGGATGGCCCGAGCACAACTGAGAGGAGGATTTACTGCCCTGCTCATAACTAGTGAATTACTATCCTCACGTTATGATTTAGATATGCCTTCTATGTGTGGATGCAGCTTTACAGGGGGATGATGTCAAATCTAAGTTTACCTGTTTCGTTACTGAGATCTAGATGCGAGGTGACATTTTTTCACTAAAAAGAGTGATTCCGATATAGAGATTTTTGAGAAAGTGTGGTTTGGTTCTGGTGGGTTCCCATATTTAAAAACATTGCAATGGAGTCCCATGAGCCAGCGTGGATGTAAGAACACAGCACGTAAAATCAAATGAAGTGGAGAGAGGTAGCTGTAATCCCTTTGAAAATCAGCGAAAGCTCTTTGAAATCCTCCTTGTGTTTGGAAGCCCCCTTTTTACAGCATGTGCACTTATATATAGTTCAAAGAGATGAGTAACTTTTATGTGCATTACTGTCTTTGTGACGTGAGGGTGACCCCCGTAATGATTTGTGTGCGCTTCTTCCCATTAATCCATGTCAGGCCCTCCTGCACACCGGCTGCATTCCATGACTGACATGGTTCACATTGTGACCACATGAGGTAATGGGAGCAACTTCTGCACATGTACATAAAATCTAGCCCAGTTGAAGCCAGGAGTTGTGCCAAGTGCTGTTTTGGACCATGAAGCCGTGTTGATTAAGACTCGGTCGACACCAAGGGCGCTATTACGGCCCCATTTAGAGAACCGCCCCGAGGCCGGCGTATTGGCCCATTAAAACATTAAACCCATATATGGATACCTGCCAATCAAGCAAGACACAACTATTCTAACAATTATATTGTTGAGTTGTAAAATGTCATGATAGCTAATGATTGCCATTGATTAGTAATGTTCTAAAAGGGTGTGTTTGACTTTACACGGAAATATACCTCCATAAAAGAAGCAGTGTCTCTTCAGAACATTTGAAAATGCTAGAGAGCAAATCCGGAGTTTTTGTGTTGTGCTGGGAACAACAAAGACAGAAGGATGTAGATCATCCTACTCCTTCAGTCGTGGCAGGGCCATTCCTTCGCCGCATTTAGAAAATGTCTGTCGTGGTTACATAATGCACCTTGTGACACTGTGACAAGGTGATCCACGACCCGTGCATCATAAAACTGCTGCGTTACGAATAAAAACACCTTAACTGCACGTTGTCAAATGAGAAAACACACGCACACGCACACACACAGGCAAGAAACACATTTAAAGCTGTTCAGGTTTTTCTGTCATTGACAAACACACATTGGGATGTGTATTGTTTAGTCATCTTGTGCACAAAGACAGAAACTGTCGGGGATTTAAAACCAGTGTGACAGACGAGGCGATTTGCAGAGGTGTTGTAAAGATGAGTTAGTAGTGAAT
>CAAE01014581.1:1654520-1678245 GCA_000180735.1 Tetraodon nigroviridis | reverse complement strand
TTGGATTTGACTTGTTGATTTCGTCATTTGGCAGATTATGAAGAGTGAAAGCTCCGGAGCGGACTCCCGTCTGTATGGGGTGATGGCTGCGCGTCTGCACTCATATGACAGTAACTCCAGCGACACCGAAAACTGGGATCCAAAAGTCATCAGCCGACCTCGGAAATTCTGCAAGCATTCGGGGTGAGACAGCCTCCTGTTAGCTCTGACAGGATATGACTCCCACTCGTAGTTTGGTGCTTGAAAGTGGCGTTTCTAGTGCACATCAGCCCGTAACTTCACATCTTATCCATCCATCCATCCATCATTCACCGCGTATCCCGGGTTGGGTCGCAGGACAGCAGCCTGGGCAGGGAAGCCCAGGCTTCCCTCTCCCTTCCGGAGGGATCTGAGGCGTTCCCAGGCCGGCTGAGAGACACAGTTTCTCTAGCGTGTCCTGGGTCTCCCCAGGGAGGCGTTCAGGAGGCCCTAATGAGGCGCCTGAGCCACCTCATCTCATTCTCCCCCCGTCTCTGCGGAAGAGCCCAGCCGCCCTGCTGGGGGAACCCGTCTGGTCCTGTACTGTATCTCCGTTTTCTCCCGTCTTGAAAAGCAGCAGCCAGGCCCGAGCATCTCGCGTGGAGGCCGACCAGAGGAAGATGAGCCTGCATGGTGCCAGCGGAGGCTGTGAGCACTCGCGCGACCGCCGCCGTTCCAGCGATCGTTCCAGGGACTCGTCGCACGAGAGGGAGGGCCAGCTCACCCCCTGCATCCGTAACGTCACCTCGCCCACCCGCCAGCACAACAGCGGTGAGTTGCTGGGCGAATTTGAATGAGGACCAGCAGAGAGTTTTCGAATCAGACCCCCAACGTTGCTCCACCTTTCCCTGTCCGTCTTTAGAGCGGGAGAGAGATGGTGGCCCGTCCTCCAGGCCCAGCAGCCCACGGCCACAGAGGGTGTCACCCAGCGGCTCCAGCAGCAGCGGGGTGGTGAGCAGCCGCAACAGCAGCCTGTCCAGCACCGAAGGCACCTTCAAAAGCTTAGAGGTGGGAGAGATGGTCTTTGTCTACGAGAGCCCAAAGGAGCCCGGAGCCAGCGCGGCTGTGGGAAACCGCAACCTGCGCACCTCGGAGAGGGTCACGCTGATCGTGGATAACACCCGCTTCGTGGTGGATCCCTCCATCTTCACGGCACAACCCAACACCATGTTGGGCAGGTGCGCCGTGTTCCTGCTCGTTATCGTGGTCGCATTGAGCAGGGAATCAGCGTTACGCTCTCTGTTTCAGGATGTTTGGCTCTGGAAGAGAACACAATTTCACTCGTCCTAATGAGAAAGGGGAGTACGAAGTGGCCGAGGGCATCAGCTCCACGGTTTTCCGAGCGATTCTGGTCAGTCCTGGCGGATGTGAACTCGGTAGTTCACGTTGTTAGATCAGAGGTTTGGACGCTGGGGCAGTCCGGAACCATCCAGGAACTCTGTCTGGACCTGCACTGTGTAAATGTGTGTTTGTGTGTGTGAGAAAGGGCAGCCTTCTGTATGATTTCTGTCTAATTGGACAGGATTACTACAAATCTGGGATTATCCGCTGTCCTGATGGAATCTCCATCCCGGAGCTGCGGGAAGCCTGCGACTATCTATGCATTTCATTCGACTACAGCACCATCAAATGCAGAGACCTCAGTGAGTGTTTCCAGTACGGGCCGCGCTCCCAGTCAGCGGGACCTGGGCTTTTCCAGTGGCAACACAAACCAGATGTCCTTTTTCCCGCTGGCTCCTCCCGCTCCAGGTGCCCTGATGCACGAGCTGTCCAACGACGGGGCTCGCAGACAGTTTGAGTTCTACCTGGAGGAAATGGTCCTGCCCCTGATGGTGGCCAGCGCCCAGAGCGGAGAGAGGGAGTGTCACATCGTGGTCCTCACAGATGACGACGTGGTGGACTGGGACGAAGAGTACCCCCCGCAGATGGGAGAGGAGTATTCTCAGAGTATGTGGAGACCGGTGCTCACGACAGGCACACACACACACACACACACACACACACACACACGCACGCGCGTGCGTATGATCCAAGCTGTTTTGTGTTTCTCTCTCTGCAGTCATCTACAGCACGAAGCTTTACAGGTTTTTCAAGTATATCGAGAACCGGGATGTGGCCAAATCGGTCTTAAAGGAGAGGGGACTGAAGAAAATACGGCTGGGCATCGAAGGTTAGTCCCATTCCCGTTTCAGACGCTTGTGCCAAAGTTTGAGGCTCTTCCAGGACAGAGTGCTGAAACAGGCCCAAAGACCCAACCTGTTTAGTGAGCAGGCACTGAGAAAACCAGCCTGCCGCTGCTCTTAGTTCCAGCCGGCCTCTGTTGTGCAAACGCACACTTGTCTCTGTGGTTTCCGTTATTGGAGCATCCCAGCTGGTTTCCCACTGCGTTGCTATAGCAACCAGCCGCGGTGAATGGGCACTTTCACGACTGAAAAACAACCCCGACGCGGAGGGCAGATCAGGTCGGTGTCTGACTGCTGACGCGGACCTCAGGAGGTGCTTCTGTGTGGGGACAGCGGTCCACTCCAGGGGTCCTCTACCCGGGGTCCAGCTGAAGACTTCCTCATGTCCTCATTTTTGTCATCTTCTCTCACACTGAGCTGGTGATATTTCGGCAGGTTATCCAACCTACAAAGAAAAGGTCAAAAAGCGCCCCGGAGGTCGCCCAGAGGTCATTTACAACTACGTCCAGAGGCCCTTCATCCGCATGTCCTGGGAGAAGGAGGAGGGCAAAAGCCGCCACGTGGACTTCCAGTGCGTCAAGTCCAAGTCCATCACCAACCTGGCGGCGGCGGCGGCGGACATTCCCCAGGACCAGCTGGTGGTGATGCACCCGGGCCCCCAGGTGGACGAACTGGACATCCTGCCCAACCACCCCCCCAGCGGGAATCACTACGGCCACAGCTTCAGCAACGAGCCCGATCCCGATGCACCTTCGCCGGCCGTCTGAGGACGCGGCGCTGCTCCTCGTCAGCCTCCGCGACCCCAGTCCTTCACCCAGCATGCTGCAGCATGGAGCACCGGGGGCCATGACCATATTGCCTTGACACCTCCTTCGCAGCCTTAGAGCCTCAAGCATCTGGTGGACTTTGGAACAGGAGGGACCTGGGAAAGCTGAGTGTTCACTTTTGTTTTCTTTTTTACTCTACCAAAGGAATTTATTTTTCTCTTTTGGGAAAAGGATCCGTCAGCCCCGGGATATTAACGATCATTTACTCTGTTCTTTCCTTTGACGGGCTTGGCTGAGCACTCTCGCGGTGTCGTTTCCTCACGGGTTTTATTTCACCGAGGAGTTCGATTATTTTGTATTTATCTTTTTGAGGTTGCTTTTTAGAGGGGGGGGGAGAGCACAGGGCTCGCTGTAGAGGGTTAGGGTCATCACCACATACTGTCTTGACCTCCACCTCAGCTTCTCTTGGACGTCTCTGAATCGTGTTATCAGCCTGTCGGCGGCGGCTGAACCTGGTATGTGAAGTTAGAGCTCCTCCGACAGCCGCAGAGCACAGGGTGGGTGTAGGGTGGGTGTAGGGGGGTGCAGGGTGGGTGTAGGGGGGTGCAGGGTGGGTGTAGGGGGGTGTAGGGTGGGTGCAGGGTGGGTGCAGGGTGCCATAGTCCCAATCTTTTTGTGCAAAGCTTGAAATTGTTGTTTCAAAATAAATGAGTAAAACCATCAAAGACGTTGATATACTGTGTGTGTGTGTGTGTGTGTGTGTGTGTGTGTGTGTGTGTGTGAGTGATTGGAGGATTTACATGAGTCAAACTTACACTGTTGGCCTGTTGACGGCAGCAGAGGCAGACGTCCAGGTGAACCCTGATGTCTGGGCCAGTTCAGAGTTGGAGCGCTGGGCTTCAAACAGGGAGAGACCAGAGGAACCGGGAGATTTTCCCTCTCAGACAGGACGCTCGGGGCCTCTTCGTCAGCACAGCCAGCCCTCCTCTTCACTCTCAGCGCAAACGTATCGATCTCCACTTACAGCAGGACACACTGGGGCAAAGACAGGGAGACTAATGGATGAGCTGTTCACAGGAAAGATGAATTACAGCGCTGTTCTCAGCCGTTTATCACCATCCCTACATCACACTGCATCAAAGCATGCGCTGAGTCCATGCACGGTTGTCATGGAAACCTGCACGCTCTGTACATGAGCTGTCACATTCTGGTTATCAGAAATTAATTTAGAATTTTTTTTGTAAATAAAGATATAAATACAGCATATAAATAACAACACGAGTTATGAAAACACGTCTAAAGATTCTCATTTGACAATTTCAGAAATAAAAGGTAATTTGTTGATAATAAGTTAGGTCACCAGATCTATTAATTGTACCAGACAATCATTAAAACTCTATTAGAGGATACTTTTGATTGATTTTTTTAACATATTTTAAGGGATCTTAAAATAAATAACAATATTACTGCAAAATGACCACACGGTGGCAGAAGCGAGTGGACGACCTGAGCCATTCCGCCCTGATGGAGATCAGAAATTCATACTTTATTATTAATGTTGTAGATGTTTTTTTTTAACTGGCTACAAAATGTATAGGATTTTAGTACTGTGTAATAATAGCCCGCCCCACCACAAAAAAGGTGAATTTGTTTTCTATGTTTTGTTGGAAAGGAAGATAGTTCCAAATATTTGACCTCTAGACTTGTCTGACAGTGAACACTGGTGTTATTTTAATAACATCCAAGCACAATAAGGTGGCCAGGAAACACAATCTATCCAATAAATTTAGTCACATTCCAACTATCAGATTTCTGACAGCAAAGGTCACATGACCTTGTGCGCAGAGAAAACAAAAGAAAGACAAAAAGACAGTTTGTTGTTGACATGAAATGCAGATTTGTGCACCTCAGATTAAAGGTCCGTCGCTCCCGCTGAGTCAATCAAACATTCATGAAGTGAATTCCATCCTTCTCCTGGATGATCTAACAGCGTTGGAATGTTGCCAGAGCCACAACCAGTCTGTGAGGACTGAAACCTGAAGTATCGGAGCTGTTTAAACACCTTATTATCCTCCTAGCGAGGACGGAGGCGCCGGGCGCCAGCGCCGGCTTCCTGGGGTCACGCTGGTGAACTCAGTGAATCAGTGTTTATCTGATCAAAAACCAGCCAAAACACAACTTCTTCCTGCTTTATACTCACATTTGTTTTCATACTTTTTCTATTCTTCATTTCTCAGATGCCAAGACTCAACAAAACTGCTGAAGAGAGTGAACCTTGGGTGGAATTTTTTAGGATCCAGCAGGACCTTGAGACGCTGTGGCGCGCCATCGAAATGTGCGCCACCGCGCAATTCTGTTTGTCCTCATCATCGTCAGCAGTTTTTGATCCGAAGCCTTGGAAATGGAAGCTGCCTGGGCGATGTGTGACCGTCCGTCATGTTTCTTTCCTTCACGTCGTTCAGAAGGAGAAACGTGTGACCCACAAAGCGGAGGAAACCGGATCTCCTCCATTGTAACGGAGGATCGCACGGCTGAGGCAGCAGCAATTGTTGTGGAGAAAGGAAGAATCTCTTTTCTTGGGGAATTTCAGGAACGCCCAGATGGTCAAAATGTTATTTTCTGTAACTGATACAGCAAACACACCCAACATAATCTGTTCCTTATGATAAAGAAGATGTGTGTGTGTGTGTGTGTTAGAGCTGTGTTAGCTGTTAAGCCTGTGGAGCTTTTGGCCAGCCTCCCTCGTCCGGGAGCCGCTCTTTCCATCTATATTTCAGTCCTTCAGGTTTCAGCGTGTCGGTAAAAAGGCTTCACGTTGCCGACCGGGCGTCACGTTTCAAGGTCTGGGTGGCTCCCCAGTCCAGGGGCCGATCCAGTCAATGAAAAGATCATCTGTTTGCTTTAGGGGGGACAGAGCAGACTGGCACACACACACACACACACACACACACACACACACACACACACACACACACACACACACACACGTTGCTCCTGCTGTGCTCATGACCAGCTCCCAGTGGACCTGCAGGGTCTCCTGGCTTTGTTTGTCGCTCATATGTGACATAAAGCCCCAGGTCAGCGGCTGGGTCAGAGGTCAGCGGCTGGGTCAGAGGTCAGCGGAGGAACCGGAATCAGCAACATCAACGGAGATGTTTTGGTGACTTCAGCTTCCCTGGAAAACGTTACTGGACCCAAATGAACCTGTTAGCGTCAGAGCTGAGATCCTCCGGAAGATCCTCCAGCAGACCTTCAGAAAGAGGCCCCGCCGGCGGGGTCGCGGGGGTCAGCGCCCAGCCTGACAGGATTAACACACCTGCCACCGGGCGGCTCTAATGAGCTGGTGGACGGTTAGGTTAGCAGCGGGCCGGGGCTCTGCGAGCAGCCCTGCCCCGGTCAGGCCTTCATTAGGGCCTCCACAGCCGGCCAGACAAAGGCTGCACACGGAGAGACACATTCCAGGGATTAGGCAGGTTGTTGCCATTCACAGAAGTTCACTCAGTTCCCTGAAATGTGAAGAATTTGCCCAGACAAGTGGAAAACCAGTCCTCTGCCTCCCCTCCACCTGATGCCTGAAGCGTTGATGCACACAGCTCGATTCAGCTTCAGATGATCGGAAATCATTTGGAATCAGTTACTTTTCGCTCGTTCGGGGGCTTCTAGTGACTGGATTTCCTGCGCATGTGGCCTCTGACCTCTGCTACGGATGACCTCAGTGACCTCGATGACCCCAGAGACCCTTCTGTGGTGACCTCCTTCGCTCTCATCCTCATCTGTTTGAACGTGAAACTGCTGTAAATAATCAGTCACATTGGAACTAGAACGTTTGACTCACTCTTGATCCTCGTTAATGCAGATAAATCAGCCACTGATGCCTCAAACACAGTTTCCCAGCATCAAACATGGCGACAGGGATCTCTCAGGGATCACCTGGAATCAGCCTGTGGATCTAATCTGAACACATCCCAAAAAAAATCCCAAAAACCAAAGTGAAATGTGCAGCTGGCGTTTCTCCAGTCAGTTATCAGTCCTCGGCAGGCTGAACGGGCCTCCGAGGAGGACACTTCACATTCCTGGACTTCCTCTCAAGTGGCTGCAAAAGTCTGGAGGAACGCGGCGGAATGGAACCGTCGCCTCGGCACCAGCTCCCCCATTCAGCAGCGTGGGAAAGACGGCGCAGAAGACAAGGCCCGAACAAAGAGAGGGAACGGAACACACACTCCCCTGAGAGGCTGCTCTCACCGCCACCACCTGATAAAGTGATGAGGAGAACCGGTGAAACCAGATCTACACCAGAGGCGTGTGTGAGTGTGCGTGAATGTGTGTGAGTGTGTGTGTGTGTGTGTTGGTGGGGTGAGGAGAGATCTTGTCACTGATACGAGTGTCAGGCTGGTTCAGGTGTCTGCCTTCATGAATTTAGGTTTTACTCAGTGATGGAGAAGAAGCCAAAGCAGGTTTCTCTTTATTTAGAGTGAAAGAAGAGCAGCATGACGCAGCTCCAGTCGGAGAGATGGAGGCCTGAGATGGGCCGTGCTTTCCTCCACCGTGAAGGTTCACACCGCTGACTCCCACACCGGGAGGCTGTCCGACTCCTGACTGTGGAGGGAGCTGAGGCCAGTGTCCGAGTCGTCGTCGTTCCCGGGCTCCGGAGGCTTGGCCAGCCCCCGGGCCTCCACCCACTCTCCCTGGCTCTCCACAGGGCTCCGCCGGTCCCCCGACCCCTCCGATCCCTCCTCAGTCTTTCCATCCCTCTCCAGAATGTCCGTTAAATCCCTCATCTCCTCCTCCATGGCAGCACAGATCTCCCCGGCCAGCTCCAGGTGGGTCCTCACAGCTTCCAGATCGGAGGAGAGGCGCAGGCCGATGTAGGAGCTGGCGTCCAGCTCCGTCCTCAGCCTCTCCGCCTCCAGAAGCAGCAGCTCTCCGTCCGGGGCCGGTGGGGGCTGGCCTTCCCTCCTCCGCTGCATCCAGCGCCGGTCCAGTTCCTCCCGCACCTGCCCTGAGATGAGCTCCACCAGGGCCTCCTGCCCGCTCAGCTCCTCCTGCAGTCCGACCACCGCCTCCTCCAGGCCGGCCAGGATGTCAGCGCGGCGCCGGTCGGCCCCCTCGGGGCTGGACTCGGCCTCCTCCAGATACGTGTCCTGGACGTAATTGACCCCGTGTCTCTTCGTCCTGTCCAAGTGCACTTTCCTCTCGCAGCTTTCAATCTCCGAGTCCAGCTCCGCGATCCTCCGAAGCTGCTGGCGCACCGTGAGGTCCTGGGAAATGACGAGGTGGGCCAAGGTTTCCATCCTCCCCACGGACGACGCGTCCTTCTGCGCCCTCTTCTCCTCCTTTCTGTGGATCTTCTCCAGCTTCCGGAAGGCTTTCCTGACCACCCGTCGCTGTTTCTCGGGGGAGACGGCCCTGGCGGCGGCCTGCGCCGCTCCTCCGCGGACGCACGGCCCGGGTTGGCTCAGGACCACCCGCGCCTCTGCGCTCCGCGCTCTGCGCTCGGCCATCGACGCTTCTCCTCTCACCAGCACAAATTTCACGTTCCTCTGCTCATCCCCCCACGCGTCCCAAAGCCGTAACATTTTAGTCCTGTCGGGTAGAATCCTCTCGAAACCTCGCCATTTCTCCACGATACAGTAGGAGTTTGCGCATCCGGAGAGCGCGCCGGTGCCTCGCTGCAAGTTTTGGTCCTCCAGGAGCACTTGGACAACATCAGCGCAGGTTGTGCGCCTTGACAGGCCGAACACGAGCTTCTCCTCCCGGCAGACGAACACTGAAACCCTCCTTTCCTTTGGCTCCATCTTCGGCGTCTGAGAAGAAGAAACTTGGTTCCTGAAACATGCCCGCACTTCGGGACAAGTGCAGCCTCCGAGCTGTGCGTGCGCGCCGCGCCGCAAACTTTGAGGAGACGTGGAAGTCCGGGAGCGCCCCTGCGCGCTTGGACGGTGCGCACAGGCCCAGAAAGCGCCCCGGTGCGCCCCCACCAGGCCGCTGCTGGGATCACACCTTCGCTACAAGGACTCCAGAGATCGTTCAAAATGAGACATTGATTACAGTAATGACATTGATGATAATATTGATAACGTTTCTCACTGACGGTGGAATCTCCAAACCCAAAATTTCTTCACCAGGTCATGTCTGTGACACAAAACAAGTTTTATTTTCCCGTAAATAGTAGAAAACTTTCTCAAAAGGACCTTTTATTGCTACGTTGGCACAATTAGCAATATTACAACAATCAGAGCTCAACAGACCAACTAATGTTGAGTTTGTCGTCGATTTTAAATGGCTTAATATTCAAATCCATTACATTTGTAGCTTGACAATGTCTCCCTCTAGTGTTCGTGTAGACTTACTACACCTGTTTAACAAACACTAGCTCGTGGGCGCCACCTACTGTTGAACTACAGTTACTGCTGTAAATGTGCCAACAGAGGTTACAATTTTAATAGAAAATCAATTAAATGCCGGACGCGGAGGTGTTTTTTTCCCCCAGATTTATTTGAATTCAATATTGCGTACATACAAAGTATCTAGAAAGCTACAAAATATCTACTATTATCAAGAAGGCATCATAATGTCATGGAGCAAAGACAAGAGCATATGGAGGACACAGAAACACCGCAGGGCTGCTTTTCTTCTCCTGTGCTCCAACAATATTTTACCGTCATAAACAGGAAAAGAAATCACACATCTGTACCAAGAAAAGCAAAGATACAATTATGTACAAAGCACCTTTTTGTCTTTTTTCTCTTTTTTTTTTTTTACAAAAACAATTCTAGACGTGTGACTCAAACGTGTCTGATATCCATGCGTGAGCTATGGGAGGGGGCCGCAGAAATCACTTTAAAGCCACAGAGTGAAAATGGTCAGAGAACAAACATCCCGGGACTGACTCCAGCGCTGATGTCATTCTTGTAGTTTTAGTGTGGAAATGTCTCACAATGCACCAGCAGCACAGCAGCAACAGTATTACCGGGCTTGCGGTTTACAGACAGTGTTGTCACAAAACTAATACAACCGTATACGAGAACAACAGGTCAACAGGAACATCTGGATCAATACGTCTGGACAGATACAAAGAAAAGAAGTTAGAAAATAAAGATTAAAGGCCCACAGCTCCCTAAAACTGAATACTGTATGACTGGATTTGTGGACATCCACCGCATATTGTCTAATGATTTCATTTTTTTGTATAAGTGTGAAATTTAGTGTCGCTGCAACCCTAACAGTTAAAACATGAACCTAGGCGGCCTCGGCCACATTGACAGTTGCTATTTTAGAGATTTAATCACATTTTTTTGTTTGTACAGTTAGAATTAATGCTTGTTTTAGTCTCCATTTAATTGACGTCACAGCTGCTTTGTTTTTTTTTTTTTTTTTTTTTTTTAGTTCACGAGAAAGAAAACAAACAAAAAAAGTTCCCCCAAAACACTTGAACCTGCAAGTGTGCGAGCAGCAGCCGGCTGCATGGTCTCTGCGCATGCAGCCGGTGGCTGTGCAGGTCTGTCAGCCGCTGACCTGAAACACAGGCAACAGGTTTTCACCCAACACAGGATCTTCAAATAAAACAGAAGACATCACTCGCTCATTCGTGCCACCAGCTTTTCCCTGCTGTTGATTAAAATCCTTTGAAAATAAGAGGAAAAAAAAGGCAATGTGGTGATTAGTTTCACTTGTGTTTCATTTTTTGGTCTCTTGGGATTAATTTTTTTGATTTCCGTTTGTTCGCTTTGATGCTGGACACTTTGAAGCAAAGGCACTTCCTCTCTAGCACGCAGGACAATCAAAAGTTCGACTGCGTCTTTGTGTGTTTTTGGTCTGTCTCAACAGCAAAGGCAGTTTGTGTTTAGGGTTTTTTTTAAAAAAGGCTGATTTCAGAACGGCCAGAAACAGGCCTCCAACCGCTAACTCATCGAGTGTTCCGCAACCACAACAACACCGTCGTTCTAGGAGTGTACCAGTTAGAAGAGCGGTGAATATGCACCACGCCAACGCCTGTCATCCTTTTCTGCCTGCTTCTTCCAGGAACCTTTGATGGAAAACGGCGGCAGGCGATGTCAGAGCATCTTCTAAGGCACTGGACGCCTACACGGGAGTAGACTTTGTCAACCTCTGGCTGAATTCATGGTTCCAGGCGGAGGTCACAGTTTTAGTGGCATCTTTTGGAGCTCACGCAGCTGCGACATGTTTAAGGCGGGGACCGGTGCAGGCCACAGAAACACGTGTGAAGGCAGTTTGGACCCACAAAGGGATGAAATCGGGCTGGATCGGGGTAGAGCTTTCAGTAAGCACAAGTACTGCCGAAGCAGATCTGAGAATTTCCTCTCATATTTCAAAGTATTCTATCAATTTTAAAACTCTTTTCATCCACAAAAATGTGGTTAAGTCTTCAACAATGGGGCAAAATGGGGCAGTCAAAGAGTTTGTTGATGTTCACAGTGCATCTTTCTCTTAGTGTCGCGGGACCTGGAGTGCATCAAACAAAATAAAAAATACCATTCCGAGCCAATTTTCTAGTCTATTTGTGTCCAAGCATCTTCCTTTTTTTATGGTGTTGTGTTGTGTTGTTAGTTCGCATCTTTGGAAATTCTATTGTCTGTATATTATCGGCACGCTTGCTCACAAAAGAGTTACTACAGACGTACAAAACACGCTCAAACATTTTACACAGACCACAGGAGGATACTGATAGCCAAGGTCAGACTCCATTTTTTTCTCTACAGAACAAAGCAGTAAGACACAGTTCCATTTACCAAGTCAAGCTAGTAAACTCCCTAAAAACAGCCACATTTTATGCCCAAAGAGACCCACTCAACATACTTTAAACAAGAATTCCCATATTTAAACATAAAACAACTGTACCGCAAATCACAGCTGCAGTCGGATAACAAACACGTCATATAAAAAGTCGTTTATAAGAGCTGACGTCACCGATGCTGTGAGCAAAAAGCATCGGCGGTGGGACTTTCAGGTAGAGGCACTGCCACTTGTGTTGAGGTTGGTAGTTCTGTGAGGCCAAAGGCGGGAGGGGGGTGGGGAGGAGAGAGGGGAGTGTGCACGGAGGGGTGGGCTCTCATTCCTTTACCAGTCTGTAGATGTGATGCTGGGCGCCGTGCTCGCTGTTCGAGACTTCAAAAACACAGGCCATGCACAGCAGCGTCTCCTGGGTGTCCCTGTTGGTCACCACCTGCAGGACAGGAGCAGGTTCAGGCCTCAATCCTGTGGCAGACAACCCTACCTGCCACCTCCTCTTTCTCTCTATCCGTAACTGACCCCTAAAGACCTTGTTTCTCCCCGTAGATAATGAGGCTCTCACACAGGGTCTCATTCCCTGTGGAATGAGAGCAATGCAGCACCAGCAAGACGCCCCCCCGCCCCCCACACACACACACCTATTCAGTTAACTGGAGCCACCCATGACAGCTACAAGCAGAGCCATCCCAGTCAGGGATCAGCTCGGTGATTACCAATAAGATTGTGAAGTTCTCCAGCACGCTGTTCATCATGTATTTCTCCGGCAGGTGCTTCAGCTTATGGATGAAGTTGATCATGTATTCACACATGGGGGATCTGCTTATCCTGTAGACGAACCGGCCGTTCTCGAAGCGAGCGTATTCGGTCTGGGAGGGGAGGAAGCAGAGCAGGGTGAAGGAAAGGCAGCGCGCAGGCGGCGCTCGGAATGACAGGGGTGGCGTTCCTACCTCCACTTTCTCCACCACCTGCTTCCCGAAGGAGCAGACCTTCGTCGAGCACGTGATGGTCATGTTTTCCGAGCTCTCGTACTGATTGGTGACCCCGTAAAAAGACCCCGTGTCATCCTGGATGTTGCAGTTTAAGTCAGCCTGGGAGCACAGACACCGTGAGTTGGCGCTAATATTTGCGTTCTCTGAGCCTGCTGGAGGACAGCTGCCGAATGGCTACGGACTCCGTGACGGAGCAGCGAAGCAGAATGAAGCGCAGCCCAGCACGCTGTGGGATCAGCGCAGTTCCTGCTTACCGCTGCCTGCTTTAAGGTCAGTTCACAGAACTCGGCCCAAAACCGAGCCAAACCGGATGGACAAATCCAACAAAGGCGGAGGCCTGACAGCACTATTGCAACGTTTATGTACATGAAGCACTAGCTAACCGGTTAAAAAAAAAGACCTAAATAAATAATAACGTGACATTAGTGAAGGTTCAGGCAGAATAGGCCAGAGGACATCAGAGGGGGAAAAAAACTATCAACGTGATCAAGTCTCAGTGATAAAGTGCATTCACTTGCTCTTCATTGAAAAGGCCTTTGTTCCCAGAGACAGTGTCCTAGTTGCACTCTCCTGGCAAATATGAATGCAGCGATGACAATACGAACGCTTTCCTTTCACCGTACATCCCATATATATTTGCAGCGGTGCACCCTCCTCCGTACTCAAACGCACCATCCAGTTAGAGGCTACTTGACCCGAGCTTGTCAGCGTCTGCTGATGTACATTCAGAGGTTTAGGTCCTATTTGTACGCCGTAGTGTCATGATAGCCCTTAATTAAACCTCATCCCAGGGTCAACTCACACTAGTGAGTGATGGTACGTCTGCACAAAAACCTGTGAGATTGAGATTATTGATTTGTTGACATTTATGTGAGATCTCAATTCTGATCATAATAAAATGGTGAAGATTATATTTGCTGTAAATCAACTCTATTTTAAAAAATTAATTTACCAAGACAGTACAAGTATCACAAAATACTTGACAGATTACCAACTGCGCTTTGACAAAGCTAAAAATAAACTTTATTCATCTTGCGTGCTGTTGAGATGAAACATTTGCAGCTCGTATTAAATTAAAAGATCACGGCAGAGCAGATATGCATGTCAATGTGTCCATACTGAAGAAGAAGATTCTAAAAAGGATTAAATGAAGTTACATTAAAAGACTGATTTACAAGGTTGAACTGGTCCGCTCTTGGAGGGCAGCCTTTCTATGCCCTCAACATCCTGTTCATTATGGATACAAAAGAGGAGACATCCTCCTACAGCATTCTCCTCCTTCATTAAGCAAAGCAGTTCTATATCCATTATTGTGCAGATTCTGTCTTTCATTTGAAATTTAGATTGGACGGTCACTTCAAAAGGAATTCGAGGGGACTTGGTCCAAGTACATAAGGTTCTACTTTGTTGGCTGCCGCTAGTTAGCATTTTGCATCAGGGAGGAAATACATGCAATGTTTAAACAGCCATTAGGGGTGCAACCAGGTCACTTCATTGTTTGGAGGCATTACATTGAATTAGTGGGCGCTTTGATCAAAAGCTCTCCTGCTATGCGAGTCCAAATACAGCCGAGTACATTCTGCCAACATTAAGAGAGCAATCTTCTCTGTGCAGCCTGATTACACCTAATCACTAAAGATAAAACTGTTGCTGCCGAGCACCCACCACGCGCAGCCCACCGCAGTGATATTAAAGCTGATTGTTTACACCGCGATTGACCTGTAACGCCGACGTCTCAAAGGTCAAATCTGGCACAACTCACCCAGAACTTTATGAGGAAGAAAGAATTCTGAGGGCCTTTCCCATACAGCTCCTTCAGGCCTCCCTTCTTTTCTGGGAATTTGTCATAAATCTGACGAATGTCCACCGACTCCAACAGCGCGTCGCTGTAAGAGTGGTTTGTCTGTCCGATGTGTACAAACAGGTGTTTGTTGTACTGTGGAGGAAATGGGAAAACCACAAGGTCAGACGAGACAAACAAGCTTCTGCGGGATCTCGGAGATCATCTACGGCCACCATCGTTCAGAAACGCTGATCACGCGTTAATAAGGTCCTTCTCTTCGAGGAATTGCTGTACTTTAGTCGGCTCTGCTGAGGCCCAAATCTGATTTTGCACCACAAGAAAGGCACAAATGTCATGTAACTGGTTTTGTCAGTTGCTCACTTTTGGGGAAATGATTTTTTACATTTCTCAAAAAGGATAAAAGCAGCCAAAGGAGGCCACTCAGTGCGTCACTAATGTAAAAACATGTGCGTCCTCATGCAATTAAAAGTAAGGTCAAACACTTGAGGCAAACGGGAATTTTAAGGTTGTTTTTTACTCTCCGGGTTTTTCTGACTATGCTTAAAGAAATCTCCATCACGTGTGTCTGAACCAGAGTTTAAAAGCTACGAGAGCAGCTTTCAGCCTTGAGGGCAAAGACAAAAAATTGCAGATATTAGCTGGGAGTAGGAATACTGATGATGAGCTGATGTCTGGCTGCGCATTACCAGAAAAGAAACAAAAATGGAAAAACCTACTGATTCGGGGTCTCTCTGTTGTTCTAAGAAGGCAGAGAACTCCACCAGTCTAAGTTTGGAAGTGCCGATGGAGCGGCCCTGCCATGCTGGTGCCGTGGGAGTGGGTGCTGTGGTGGGCTCGTAGCCTGCAGCAAGACAGCAATCAAAACTGTTTTTAGCAAAGAAATATTAAAAACTCATGGATTGAACAGTCTATTTTTTTTATTACAGCCACTTATGCATAAATAAATCAAAGCATAGGTCAATTAGTCTCACTTGAAATGGCGGTGGTGACCGCTGGCTGGAGGGGATAGGCTTGCTGGGTGAAAGGCTTGATACTGGGGACAAACAAAGAGACTGCCAGGAAGGTTCCACAGCAGCCTTTCCTGATTCCACAGGTGTGATACTTACTCTTGCGAGGATCCAGGCTGACCGGTGGAAATCATTCCCTGCCATAACTACACACAGACAGTGAGAAAGGCCAAAGGTCATCCACACGGAAGCAGCTGCTCACGTGACAACAAAATCAAAGAGTCCATTTGTTTTTTTTTATTGACCGGTGACTTTCTGATCATGTGCTGATCTGATAAATGACAGATATGATTGTGATTGTGATTTGTCTGGCGATTTCTGCGGCTGGCTGCCATTAGCGGTGGGCTTACCTCTGGTCTGGGGAAGGCCGGGCGCGGGATGCCTGGCAGGCCCAGCTTGTTGTGGATGGCCGTGGCAGAGACGATCTGAGCCGAGGACATGGAGGCCATGCTCTGCAGGGCTTTGTCCTTCACTGCCTGGTCCTTAAACAGCAGTCACAAAAGGCTTAGCACTCACACACAACCAGCAGGAGGAGGAGGAGGGTGCTACTTCTGTAGCAGAAGTAACAGCAACTAGACTAACAACCACACAGTGAAAGCACGACTGACAAAAGCAGACAGCAAATAGGTGAAAGGGAGATGAATCTGTGCAGCTGTTTAACGGTTAACATGTTTAAAGGAGTGTCAGATGGATTCCAGTATACAATAGCTGGCGGAGGAATGCCCTTAATGGAAGTTTGTTAGTGGTGTATTCTACCGGTGAAGCTCTCAGAAACAAAACACTACCGTTAAGGTTGATTTTGTCTACATGTCAACGCGCAGCTAAACACTGTGAAGAATTTAAGCTAACTTCTTAAAGAATTGAATAAAGAACTGGTTGTCTTTCACTCAAGACATCGCTGAAATTGATTTTTATTTGCATGGTTGTATGTGGAAGCACAATGGAATAAAATCACAGAACAGCGACAGAAGCACTAACAGCAGCAAACCCAGAGGATAAAAGTCTCCGCGCAGGCAACAGACAACCGGAGAGCAAAGTCAGGCTTCAGAATGACAGGAGAAAGAACGGAACACAGCCATTGTGTTACCACGTATACACAACACAAAAGGCAGCCGCCAGTAAAAGCTGGAATCGCTGCTGTACTCACCATACTTGTGACCTGCATGAAAACAAACACGATTTTAATGTCAATTTCAAGTTTGAAGAAATCTGCTTAAGTGTGATGAACCAGTCGCGTGTATTCAACATCAGGGACTTCTGGAAGGGGACTACTGTCACACGAGGCTAAAGCGACGCAGCAGTAACCAAATGAATGTTATTCCACTAAAATGCCACAGACAGCAGGTTTTCAATCATGCGCCTCACATGAAGGGCACACTTGTGCTTCTCTTTGCCCATGAACCCTAATTTGCTTTAGAATGAGAAAAGGCAGGGACTCGTACCTACGCTGCCGGCTTTTTTATTTATTTTTTTGGCGCCCTTGAGAGAGATCCAGCCTTCACGTAGCGAGCTACGAGTCTGTTTCCCAACACAGACCCGCTAGTATGTTCACACACAGATTAATGGAGGAGAATAATAATCTGTGTTTTTCATTTTACATCTTAGCGCACACACATACACTTCCCAGAACGGCTTCGCAATTACAAACAGAATTAGTAAAACAGAAGAGTAAGTGGTTACACAAAAGAAGGGGGAAAATGTAATTCACACCAAATCATTGAATAAAAATGGGTAAATTTAACAAAGAAAAACAATCTTTCTTTAGTTTTACATCAACTACAACAAACACACGTCAAAATAACTAAACCTGCTGACATCTGACAGGGAGGAAGGAAAGGGGCTGGCAGCCGCGGCTTTGTGAGAGGCCCGAGTTAGTGACAGATTTATCAGAGAGCAAGAAAGCAATGTGCGCTCCAGAGGACAGCCAGCCGCCACGGAACCAATTTCACCGTACCGTCAGCTCTCAGCCGCTCGCAAACAGCCAGCGCCAGCATGCCACTGAACATCCACGCCAGTCTGGATTCAGGTTTCTCTGTCTGATTTGGTTTTGGCTTTTTTTTAGCCGGACTCGGCCTGTTTGGCCTCTGGAAAGGCGGTCTGCTCTAATCCTACATGTCACACACTCAGTAAAGTTGCTTTCTGGTGGTCTCTGCCAATATTTCACATAAAATAATACAGTGATTCTAACAGCGCTAGGGACTGTGTGATAGTATAGCCAATATAGCTGGGTGGGTATTTGTATGGGTAAACGTCACTGGAAGTACTGGATGATGTTGGAATCATCACCAGTATAGTAGCACAGACACTGCAATGGTAGCAACGATTTAGTGCTGGGGGTCTGTTGTTCAGCCATTCATCTTACTAATCTTGCACGTTCATAAAGAAACAATTTGGAAAAACTTTCTCATAAAGAAACTTTAAAATATGATTTAAAAAAACCATTTACTAACAGGCGTTTTTGAGTTGTTCTAAAAACAACATGAATGAAGCAGGTGATGGCCAACAGAAAGGAACAGCTTACAGTTGTAGGTGCGAGATGTATAGGAAGGGAGTTTTGTGTAGGAGAAATGTGGAAACGTGAACAGATTGTTGTTAGTAGTGGATCTGGGCGGGGGGTCAGGGGGTCGGGGGGTCACCAGGCATTCACTCTCACCACGGGAAACAGGAAGTTAAGACGCACAGCAACCAACAAGCCCAAAAGCAGAAAAGCGCATACCTTTAGCTTGGAATGAAACTCACGAGATTTCCTTCTGGCAAGAACCTGAATGTGACTAGACACCTGCGGGGTAGGGGAGGAGAGGAAAACAAAGGAAGAGCCTGTAACCATGGCAATGAAAAGCCCCCTGCAACTGGGCAAAGCCAGACGTACCTTAATGGCAGCTTGGATTTCTCGAACTTTCTTTCTTGCTAAGACCTGTATGTGACTAGACACCTCCATTCAAAACAGAGAAAATAAAAATAAACAAGAAATACTGCCAAAAAAAGTAAATTTTTGCTTTAGAAGAATTAGAGGAGGTCATGTGCGTAACAGGAGCATATCCGACCAGTAGAGCTTCACGCTGCGTGTCGCCGCCACTTAAGTGAACTGATTAAGGAGGACGCAGGCCTTTAGCGTGAATTAGGAGCACCCAGATGGGATCTGCTGTGTGCTGAATGAGAATCGACTATTCTAGTATTCTAATGGGAGCCCGGCGAGGCGTTTTGCCAGCCACATACGCCCACTATGTTTATAGTGATTAATATTCTCACGTGAAATGTTGGTGGCAGCAAGTTGTGAGTGTGGTGACGGTCAGAGAGAGACGCGTTGTCACATTTTACACGAGTCCATCCAGAGGCCAGCGTCCTGGGATCAATCTGCTTCTTTTTACAGGGAGAATCTCACCGAGTCTCCCAGCATGGGAAACATACACTAACCTAAGATCCGCGACATTTTTAGGTTTCAGCAGAATTGGAACAGATGGAAAAATTCAACCTCTTTAATTTCATTATGTAATTCAAATAAATCTATCAATAAAAAGGTTAAAAGAGTAAAGTAGAACAATTTAACATTTGTGTGGATTATATTAAAACAGCATCAGTGTGACAACATGTTTATACGGGGCAACAACTAACAACTATCTTCACGCTTTGCGAAACACAAAAGTTGGTATTTGCGCAACAGAAACAGCTCAAAATTTGCACGTCAAAGGAAATAGATATCGAACAGGAAATTCACGAAGCCCAATGAGGTGAAGACATTTTTGCTACTGCTCACAAAAAAGGGCACCGCCAAATACGAAAGGTTTTTTTAATTAAAAATGTTGCTTGGAGAATAAAATGTGCCAATTCATTTTCACAAGCGGGTTACCTACTCTGACCTTCACTTCACCAGAATAAATAGCTGTAATGAAAATACTTGTTAGTTGCAGCTGTGATACAACAGGATACATTTAAACTGCATCAGGTGGTGCATGCATGCGCGTGTGTGTGTGTGTGTGTGTGTGTGAGTGTGTGAGAGAGCCAGAGAGAGAGAGAAAGACAAGGAGAGAAAGAGACAGAGAGAGAGAGAGAGACAGACATAGAGAGAGAGAGAGAGAGAGACCCCTACAGGCATTCTGTTCTGGACGAATCAATCAGCAGAAACAAAGATCGAATGTCACTATAGACCCTGGTTTGTTTGTCACTGGTCACGCAGAGATTCTCCTGTTCAGAGGGAAGGTCTGTTGCCCAGTTACAGGATCCCCATCAAAGGTACTTATTATCAGGCCATGTGACTACAAAATCAGCCAATTATTTATCAGCTATTAGGAATCCTAACGCGTGATGAAGATAGGAGCTGCTCTTCAGCACGTCCTCGTTCTTCCTTTCTGATCAAAACAATCTTTCATTGACTGAAAGCTTTTTATTCTCCAAGTGTAAGAGCTCCCTAAATAGTGATATAGTCCCACACTCACACTCAATCTACAGTCATTTTGCAACGTAACAATTAAAATTGTGCTAAACTTGTGTAGACTGGCAGTTCTGGGAGCACCACATGGAACAGGGGCACCGAGGTTGGTACCCTGGGCAGGTTCCATCTTGGCAGCCCCCCCACACTCATGCTCAGAGGCGACTGTGGTCTTACCTGTTTCCTAGTTCTCGTCTTCCCGGTCCGAAGTTTGATGTACCTGGCTATGAGCTCATTCCGACCTACGGTAATGGAGAATGTGAAAGAAAAAATGTAAACTGTGGTGGCACCCATTCAGATGTTTGGATTACAAAGAATATAAATTTGATTCCTGTAAAACCAGTAAAATCAAGTTAATCAAGGATAACAAAATTACTGCTTAAAAAAAGGTGAAATATAGAAAATATTTTACAGCATATAAGCACATATGAAAAGGGAAACACCTACACCCAAAAAATAAGAATTGTAATAATTTGGTGTCAAAACTTTCTGTATCATTTTTTAATTCAGTATTAAACCAGTTGCATATTTTGTCACCATGCAAATCTGACTTGCTGCACTTCCCATTACCAAAGAACACGGATCCATTCTGTGTGTAGAAATACTGGCTGGCATTAGCATAAAAGAAAGCACAGCATTACAAATTAATCTAATTCCATCTTGATCTACTCAAAGCAGCACACTGAAAGGAAATAGACCTAGTCGCTGCAACTATTACAGAAACTAATGGCAACAGACTACACTGGGCTTAAAACACTGCTGTTCTGACTAAATTATAATTAAAGCACAGCTTTGTAGAAATTTCCAATTAACAACAGCTCCCAACATTCTTGTGCCCTCAGTGCTGCACTAATTGCTGGAGTAATGCACATGACCCCTGCTTAGCCCTTTCATATGGTAATAACAAGCCCTGAACCAAAACTATTACACAAATTATAGGTAAGGAGACACTCTAATTATGTGTCCAGCTGTAGCCAACCATGCCACCATTCTGAATGACGGCTGTATGAAATGCATCCTCAAAATGGTGGAAATGTTTCTACATTCACCTTACCATCAATTAACGGCCTGGTTTTTATTAGAAGATAATGGGACCGCAATGTAACGCATGCGCTAACGAGCTGCATCTTGGATGGTCGGCAGAAAAGGCATCTGCTGTTTGCATGAATGACAGAGTGTGAGCAAACCATCTCAAAGATACAAAGGAGCAGGCGTGTGGCAGAGAGCCCGGTACAAGAAAACACCGATAGATGTGTTTTTGTCGGCTTGATGCTTTTATGGCTGAGCGGGTGTAAAGCCTCCTCTCCGGCATGATCTCTGGCTCAAGTGTGCTAAAAGTGGCCCAGGTCTGTTAAAACTGTGCAACCCAACAGAGAAAGACACAAACAAAACCATGTTGCTTCTTTTGGACTATTTTTTTTTTTGAAGGATGCACCGGTTGTATGTTTGTTTTGTTATCTTTGAATACCTGTGAAAGCATGGGCAGTTACTAATGCAAAGGCCAAAACATTAAAAAAGAATTCTTTGATTATAAATATGCAATTATCTGAATTAGTCATTTTGCTTATGCTTCTGACAAACACAAAAGGGACAAATTATTTTTTATCCAATCAGCCAGCGTCAAGTCTGACAGGTGCAGCACCTGCCTCCATCTCCCAGCCTGACTGAGAGGCAGGCTTTCGAACCAGGCCGACAGGCTAACCCTCCACACGCTTTCCCTTAGAACAGTTTGGCCAAAGCACCCCAGGTTAACCCAATCACGTGACTATGCCGCACAGATAAAAGACACCGGGGTGTTACCACTGCAGCCTGCTTCAGGTCCGAGCCTAACCAGACGAAGAAGGGGGCCAGCGCTATTTTCAATTATGTGCACACACGAGGAGCAACATGACAATACAGGCATTCATGCAAACTCCCGATTCTGAGATCAAAGCACACAAATGGCCAGCTGACAGCTTGCTTACTGTTGAATAATTCATTCTTTACACCAGGCTGGGAAGAAAAGCTCAATGGGTCCTGGCTACTCGGCATTTTTTCCTTTGCCCGTGTTTGCGCTGCCAAACAACAACTGCTGACAAAAATGCGACTTCAAAAGCGAAACTGAAGAGTCTCATTTCCTGATTTTTCCGCAAAATAATTAGCTGGTTGCAATTTTATTCAGTGTAATTTTACCTTGGGGGTTTAATTCAACATCTGCCAACAAGTTTGGAGCTTTTACAACTGCTTTTTTTAAAATTCTTTTTATTGGCAATGTTAGTTAAGGGGACTTGCCCCCCCCCCCATCATCATGTGAAAGCTTCTTGCAAATCCATAAATTACACATAAAATACTGGCTTTATCGAAGGTTCAAGATTCATAAAGACATTAATAACTCTATAATTTGCGTTCTATCTGTACAAAAAAGAAGGATTTACTAAATCAATAGGGAAAAAATGAAGGAGAATTAAGGAAAATCCATAACACAAACAGTTTGTCATGAACTAAGCACCTGTGAACCATAAATATGTACTTTTAACAAATTCAACTGGTTTGTCTGCATGCTCAGCTAAACTCAGAACATTTCTTTTCTGCTCTGCTCCAGTTTTTTTCCCCCTTTCTGCATCCATTTCCTGTAACAGCACTTTTTCTAATGCAGGCACAACCACAGTCACATCTGGTCCAGTGCTCTGCCATGAGACGGCTCTGGGCCTGGCCAGCAATCAGTCGGCACACTGCCTACGTGTGTGGGGCTTCTACACTTGGTTCCATTTTTCTTTCTCTGGGGCCTCAGAGGGTGCAAGACAAGCCTCCCTGATCGTACGAACAGATCCATCATTGATTCTATGTTTTGCAAATAAAGCCTTGCTCTCATATAAAAGAAAAATAAAGAAAAAAAATACCATAAAATTTAGACTTAATTTTTATTGGAATTCAATTTTTACTGCAGCCTTTTACCTTTTTCTGTTCCGCGTATCAGCGCATCGGCCCCCCGCTTTAGTGTCAACAGTGATAAATGACTCAAGGGTTTCAGACAAATATTAGCATCGCCAAACATTAATCCAACAGTATAACTGATTTCAGTCAAGGTTTGGGTGGAAAGCAGACACTGAAGAAGCTTTTTACCCTAATCAATAGGAAATTACAGCTTGTCTGAGCTGACCCTGAAAGAAAACTGTGCTAAACAAAAAGTAGCTGTCTGCTAACATCGCAGACGGCCGCATTACTGTAAAAATAAAGCGTTTACATGAAAGAGCACATGCTTAAAATTTAACTTTAAATCAATAAAGCATAGACATAAATGGTGCTTGTGAAGGTTTTTACTGATAAGTCTTTTTACTTCTACTTTTAATAAGCAGCACTACCCACACCCTTAAGAAAAAAGTCTTGAGAAAGTCAGAGGATGAACGTCTGCTGGAGTCCACTAATCCTCTACAGACGCCATAAAAAAGTTGTTAATTTCTTTATTTCTTTAATGTCTTAGTTTCCTGTAATGTTTGATTGTTTGAGTGGTAGGTCAACAAGAAAAAGTTTTACATGGCAAAGTGGAGTAATCACACACCAAAGCTAATACCTTGTGTACCAAAATGAATTTATCGAACTAAACTGACAGAAAGTTGTATTTGGCGTCACCCAGAAAAATCTCAGAGGGTTTTGTCAATTTGCCATCTAGTTTAGTGAATTTTTTAATGAGCAATAAATTCCTGTATAATAAGGCATGTGTCATTGAAATGCACAACATAAAATGTGCACAAAAACAACTGCAAATGACATTCTCTCTTTACTGATGAGTACAGTGATTAC